>CM056448.1:39711453-40001453 GCA_029783895.1 Triplophysa bombifrons
CTCTCTCTCGTCTCTCTCTCTGTCTCTCTCTCTCTCTCTCTCTCCCTCTCTCTCTGTCACTTCTCTCTCTCTGTCTCTCTCTCTCTCTCTGTCCTTCACTGTCCTCTCTCTCTCTCCACTCTCTCTCTCTCTCTCTCTCTCTGTCTCTTCTCTGTCTCTCTCTCTCTCTCTCTCTCCTCTCTCTCTCTCTCCTCGTCTCTCTCTCTCTCCTCTCTCTTCCACTGTCTCTCTCTCTCTCTCTCTCTCTCTCACTCGTCTCTCTCTCTCTCTCTCTCTTCTCTCTCTCTCTCTCTCTCTCTCTCCTCTCTCTCTCTCTCTCACTGTCTCTCTCTCTCTCACTGTCTCCTCTCTCTCTTCTCTCGTCTCTCTCTGTCTCTCTCTCTCTCTCTCTCACTGTCTCTCTCTCCTCACTGTCTCTCTCTCTTTGAGGGTAAAGGTTTGTACACACCGGGACTGTAATCATGTGTGCTTATCGGCAGCATTCGTCGAGACGTTTTTCGTCGTTCATACGCAAGCGATTTTAACTGCAGATGAGCCGATTGAACGTTGCAAATTCACTCCCCGGACATAGATGTCGCTTGATGAAAAACAAGTTACCCTGGTACACAAGGAGGCGCCAGACACGCGCTTGTCAACACAGAAGAACCAGCTGTCTTTCGGCTGTCTTAGTACACGATATAACTACAGAAGAGTCAACTCAACTTATTACAGTTTTCTCAATTGTTTACACACAAATTCTGGTACTTGAGACACAATGACCACAACATGTAACTCATTCACCAACCCCCTGAACCAATTCTGCTAAACTACAAGCACAGTTCCTGCTTTACACTCAAATTGCAGTTCTAAAACACACTTTTTTCAAAACACTACACACAATTCTCTGCTTTTGGCACAATTTTCATGCAGAAAATACCTTGTTTTCACAAGGAACCACACTGCCATTCAAAATATGCACACTGACTCATCACAAGGGCAAACACCCGTCACACAGTTTTACAATTAGCAATCAGAGCTTTAGCATAAAGGGCAACAGGTGAGCTCTTCTGTTTTGGGAGCACTGGATGCCAACATTGGAAACAGAGGCAGAGCCAGAGGAGTGAGAGTAAGAGGAGGAGGAGGACGGGAAGGACAGGGAGGAGAACGGGGAGGACAGGGAGGACGAGGAGGACGAGGAGGACAGGGAGGAGAACGGGGAGGACAGGGAGGGACAAGGAGGACGAGGAGGACAGGGAGGACGAGGAGGACAGGGAGGAGAACGGGGAGGACAGGGAGGACGAGGAGGACGAGGAGGACAGGGAGGACGAGGAGGACAGGGAGGACGAGGAGGACGAGGACCGTAATCTCTGATGAGATCCGAGCCACTTTGGTTGATCATGTGGTCAACCATGATCTAACAATGAGGAGGCCTGGGCAAAGAGTACAGCCACATTTGAGCAGGTACACTGTAGCATCCATCATCCGGACTTTCCGAAATGAGAATGGGTAAGAAATCTACTCTCACTAGAAAATTGCAGTACTGCATATCAATACAGTACTCAATGAGTACAGTAGTACAGTATTGCCTGTGGACTGTTCTGTAGGACTGTAAAAATACTGTAAAGTATGTTTCAAGTATTTAGGAAATGTATACATACTTTGTAATTACAGTATTTGACTATTTGTTTGGCAGAACTGAAAGATTACCAACACAAGGTGGTCGGGAACGTGTTCTGTCTCCTGAACAGGAAACTGAAATCATGACCATGGTCCTAGAAAACAACGCCATAACATTACGGCAAATACAAAGAAAAATAATAGAAAACAATGACATGTTTCAAAATATTGATAGGGTAAGCTTATCAACACTCGACCGTGTCTTGCACAGAAATCATCTCAGGATGAAGCAGGTCTACAGGGTGCCATTTGAACGCAATTCAGAAAGAGTCAAAGAATTGCGATATAACTATGTGCCCACAATTGATGCATACTCTCAACACTGTATACAGTAAATTCTTCTGTTGTTTTGTATGTAGTGTATGTGCAACTTTGTGTTGGTTGGGAATGGGATGTACACTGTGTACAAATTTTACCGTGTATTTGTTTGTTCTGAGTATAAAAACAATATTCTCAAATATTTTACAACACACTTATGTTTGTACTGTCTGTAGTAAGTGTAACACTGAACCAAAAAAGGCCTAAGTCATTATGATGAATTTTTTACATTCATCATAGTGTTTTACATTGAGCCCATCAGTGTTCAGCTGGTTCTTATAAATGTCTATACATATGATGGTTTGTGTGTGTCATTTGAAAACAAAATCACATTTTGAGAAGAAAAAACATTGTTTTGAACGTAAAGTTTCATTTTGCAGGAGAATTGAGGGGTTTTGCCCATTGTGTGTGTTTTTTTGGATTTGTGTGTAGAGTTCTGAGAATATGAGGCATGCTTTCAGAAAATGTGTGTAAATAATTGAGAAAAACTGTAACTCTGTGGGAGTTGGAAAATGAGAATGTTTCTAAAAAAGTGGAATGTTCCTTTAACGCCGTGTATGTGTTTTGTGTGTGTTGTAGGATGGTCTCACACCTCTACATTGTGCGGCGAGGAGTGGGCACGACACAGCAGTCGAGCTCTTACTGGAGAGAGGAGCCCCCATGCTGGCCAGAACGAAGGTACTCACGGTACACACAAACGTCATAATATCAGTGGCACAAGATCATTCTTAATGCTTAAGATCATTTGTTTTTTTGTTTGTCAGAATGGTTTATCTCCGCTCCACATGGCAGCGCAGGGGGACCATGTGGAGTCTGTTAAACACCTGCTGCAGCACAATGCACCTGTTGATGATGTCACACTGGACTATCTGACCGCTCTGCACGTGGCCGCTCACTGTGGTCACTACAGAGTCACCAAACTTCTGCTGGACAAGAGAGCCAATCCAAACGCTCGAGCCCTGGTATATCCTCTCTTCTCATTCTGATCTCCTCGTCCTCTGTGCAATTTTTCAAGATCTCTCATTTCTCGATTGCGCTGTTGGTTTCTTTTAGAACGGTTTCACGCCGTTACACATCGCCTGCAAGAAAAACAGAGTGAAAGTGATGGAGCTCCTGGTGAAATATGGCGCGTTCATTCAAGCCATCACTGAGGTACGAGCTCACACACAGATTTTGAGAAATAAACAGGCTGTGGATCTGATGAAGGATTTGACTGATTTTGTTTTCATTTTTCTGTAGTCCGGTCTCACACCCATCCACGTGGCAGCGTTCATGGGTCATCTCAACATTGTTCTTCTCCTCCTGCAGAACGGAGCTTCACCTGATGTCAGCAATATAGTGAGTTAAAAGTGTCACACTGTTTGCTTATACTTATTTTAATAAACGTTTCATTAAAATGGTACTTGAGAAGTCTTCAGGGGGATAGCCAGCACCCACTTTATGAATAGGCCCACCCAGTTGTTACAAAAATATTGAATTTATTATCAAATTATCGTTATTTCATTGCGTTCAATATAAATTACAAACATGACTGTGTCATCTCATCGTTGTCCTAGATTAATTTGATCTTTGTTAGGCAATTAGCAGTTATCTTGCCTGAGCCATTTCATGAGCTTGAGTTTGTGTATTCACGCATTGCACTTTGAAAATTGTAGTAGAACATAATTCTGTTGTTAAAAACTTGATATAAAAACTGCCTTTTGTGATTACATTTTTTATTAAGTTTATTTTAGTGTTAATTATTATTTAATTTGATTAACTTATTAATTAAACAAGTGCTATTTTCGTCTTTACAAAAATATTTTTATTACAAAAAATGTATAGGATAAAAACGGCCGTATTAGCCAATCAAAATACGTTTCATTTGAGCAGTATTAAATAAACTGATGATTAAATAAGCACTATTTTTCATTTTTCAGGAAGTAATTATCGAAAACTTAAATAAATACAGATTTAAGAAGTTCATGCCAGTTCTTTATTTGGGACTTTTGGCACCAGTGGGTCATGAGGTATCAGATCATGGGGAGAGCAAAAGAGCAAAGGCAAAATGCATTAAATGAACCCGTCTGTATTTTTTGTCCCAGCGAGGAGAGACGGCTCTACACATGGCCGCACGGGCTGGACAGGTTGAGGTGGTTCGCTGTCTTCTGCGGAACGGAGCCATGGTGGATGCAAGAGCGAGGGTGAGACGTTCAAAACTGCTCACTTGTTCACTGCATTACTATTTCCCTATATAGCAAACGACATGAGTTCACTACATAAGAATAAAGTAAACGAAAATGAGCAGACACTAATGTAAATGCCATGCGTCAGAGCTACAGTATTTGTTTACATGTAAACATGTCTTGTTGTCATAAGGAGGACCAGACTCCTCTTCATATCGCCTCTCGTCTGGGTAAAACTGAGATGGTTCAGCTCCTCCTCCAGCACATGGCTCACCCGGATGCCGCCACCTCCAATGGTTACACCCCTCTCCACATCGCCGCCCGCGAGGGACATCTGGACGTGGCTTCAGTGCTACTGGAGGCCGGAGCCGCACACTCTTTAGCTACCAAGGTACCGGGGACACATCAAAATGTTTTACAGTCAATAAAATGATGTTAATTTAACTGAACGACATTAAGCCAAAATGACTTTGCTTTGTAGAACATTTTTAGAATCCTTATTATTTCAATTTTGGATTTAAAAGGCATAAGATTAATCAGGTAGTGATGCTCTATTTGTTAACGTTAGCTATTTCTATCTACATACACCGCCGGTCCCCTTGCATGGAATTCGCCATGTTGTTTCTACAGTAGCCCTACACGGACAAACTTCTCTTCAGAGCATGTTTCTTAAATAAATTATCTCCTTTGGCAAAGAAGTGAAAACGTGACATCTTTGTCTTGACCGTTGTGCTTCAAAAGGGAGGGGTGAGCGGTGGAGTGAGCTGTTGGTTACAATTCACAACCTCACCACTAGAGGCCGCAAAATTTCATACAGTCTATATTGACTGGATTAGATTCAAATATTATTTTGGTTTTATGCAACTTTTCTGTTTGTCAAGGTTTTGTTTGTTCATCTGTGATGTTTATTTAAACATCTACAGAAAGGGTTCACGCCTCTACATGTGGCATCAAAGTATGGCAGCCTGGATGTGGCCAAATTTCTTTTGCAGCGACGGGCTTCTCCGGACTCGGCTGGCAAGGTAAACATCTAGCCAAAGAAAGATATTAGTGTGTCTGCATGGTATTTTTGACAAATATAGCCTGTACGTTATATTAATATTGGGTTTATAAGCATTTTATATACCTTTAAATGTTATTTAAAACCTACACATAGGGTCTAATTCATAGACTTGTGTTTAAAAGAAATACATTCAGGCTCTGTTGACAGCAACAGTACCGGTAAGCACAGCTTCACTTTCTGATAACAGAAATTTTATCTTAAAAAATAAAAAACATTATTTTCTTTTGTTTTGTTTAATAAGGAACCGTGTTTTAAACGGTCCCGATGCTGTGTTCTAATATAGAGGATAATACTAAACTTACACAAGCTTAACACTTGTTAACATGCTGTTTTATCACGTGTGGTGGAGCTTAATGCTTATGTGGTGCTAACATTTCCCCTGTAATCATGCTGCTAACCCCTCGTCCCTGCAGAATGGTCTCACTCCTCTACATGTCGCTGCTCACTATGATAACCAGAAGGTGGCGCTCCTACTTTTGGACAAAGGGGCATCTCCTCACGCCACAGCCAAGGTGAGGAGACTTCATCCTGACAAACGCTGCCCCCAAAAAATTGTACTTGAGTACAAGAATCACATTCTCATCAAGATACTGTACATGAGAAATAACATATTTTCTATCCATTAATTTTTGGATTATTCAAGTGATAAAAATGAAGGGGTTTTGCTTACAACGAGATACAATATCTGCCAATGGGGTAGAAAAGACAAGCTTGATTCAAAGCTATACCAAGGTTATTATTTTTACCCTATTGGCTTATTTATTTCTAATTTAAAAATACCGAGTAAGAAATTTATATGGAGAGAATATTCAGATGTGTTCATGAAGGGTGCATGCTTAAGTTCTTCTGTGCCGGGCAGAATGACTTTACATAAGGCATTTTATTTTTCACAAAGTAAAGACTTTAAACATTTTTTTACTTAGTTTTATCATGAGATTTTTTGTCATTTTCTTATCTTTCTTATTGTTTATTATTATCTTATGTCACTTTATTATCTATTTCGTTTTATTTAATTGCTATTTAGGTTTGATATATTTTTATTTCAGTACATTCCAAAGGCAACATTTTAAGTTTAAAAATAATAGTTTTTTCTTTATTATAAGCAGTAATGTGTAAATAGCTTTAGTTAACGATAATAACGATGAGGTAAGAGCATAATAATGAACAGTGATTTAAAAATATTATGAAAATGTACGCACATGAAATACATTTTTTCCAATATTTGAAATTATTATTTGAAAAATTCATAAACAAATTTTTTTGGGTCTGTTCTTTCAACACAGTTGTCTAAAAAAGCAATAAAAAAGCACTTCTGTCATTGTTTCAGAAAAAAAGGAAAAATGTTATGATGCTTTAAACAAGAAAATGCTTGTTGCAGATGGAGAAAGAAAAACAATTGGTCAAAAAATACTACGAAAATGATGTATAAATTAGATTTTTAATTCAGTTTTTAATTCTGAAAGCATTCTGTTGATACCCCAATTCCAATTCAGCAATGTAACATACGTGTGTGTGCGTTTGTCTTCATGCAGAACGGATACACTCCGCTCCACATCGCTGCTAAGAAGAATCAGATGGAAATAGCTACGACGCTTCTGCAGTACGGAGCAGAGACCAACATTCAGACCAAACAGGGTGTGACTCCACTTCATCTGGTGTCTCAGGAGGGTCACAGTGAGATGGCTGCTCTTCTTCTACAGCGAGGATCTCACGTCTATGCTGCCACAAAAGTAAACCACTGTCACACAGGAGAATCTAAGAATGTTGATAAATGAAAAATGTACTTTCCTAGGATTCATCTCGTCGTTGTTTTCACGTTAATAAACGAAGAAAAGATGACAGGCAGACATTCAGTGCTGTGGTTTGAGCTTGTGTCAGGTTTATCTATTCTAGTAACCCAGCGAAGTGTTTCAGTGGTAAATAAGAGGTAAATAAAAGTGACGTCTGCAGGGGATGTTTGAAGAATTCGATTAAACCTTTAAAGTGACCGTTTCTGAATATCTCATGATAATCTTGAATATTTACAAAATAGTATCGCACCCTTCAAACATCCGTAGAGTCTTTAGTTTGATCACATTTATTAAAGACAGATAGAGCTGTACGATTATTTCGGAAGACATATGACCCGTTTGAGGCGGGTGTGCGCCAAATTATACGTTTCAAACGATCTCCAAATCCTGTGTTATATCCACCGTTTATATAACATCCATCACTGAAATGCCGTGAACAAACACACCTCAACTTTTCTCACTATGGCAAGAGTAACGAGGTGCAGCTGCAGGCGCACAGAAAATATAGCCAATCGTGATAGTAGGCGGGTCTTCCTATCGCTCGACGGTTGACGCAGGGGTGGGATATTTATTTCGCCTTGCCGTGCTTTTCAAGGAGAACTGCCAAAAAAGGGACTAAGAGAAGTTGTTATGATACAGATTTTCTTGTTAGAAAAAAACTTTACGAAACCTAAAACCTAAAACCTTTATCGAGCACAGATATACTCGTTTTTTGACAAGTTGATGTCAAGCATGAGAAGACAGCACGTCTAACATCTTTACGAAGTCATGAAGCATGAAACAGCGTTAAATCACCCCTTTAACATATCAGGATATAAAGGTATAAAGAGATATAAAGATTCAAGATCTTTATTGTCATGTGTACCTAGGTGCAATGAAATTCTTATTTTGATTTATTTCGTAATTTTGTTTTTAAAAGGAACAGAACGTTAAAATGCTATCAAGTTTACACTTCAAGCAACACAACATGCAAGCGAAATCTATAATAAATCTTCTTGTAGACAAATTTTCTGCATCACTTTGTGTAAAAAATGGAATAACCATTTCTTAAATTGTAGACGTTTTACAATGAAAGACAAAACAAAGAACGGATTATATGGCAATGCCCGGATTCCATGCATCCAGTTTAAAAGTCAGAAGAGTTTTTTTCCCATTATCATTAGTTTAAACTTGTGCTAATAAACTCAATTTTAAACGTATTTGGATATTTCTACATGTTTTGTCAGATATTTGCGGACTCATTTCATACCATCTGTTTCAGTCCGTCTGTTGTCTGTAATTTCCTTAAACTCCTGATTGATGTGGATGAGAGTTTGTACAGGATTTCTAACACATAGAGTTTGGCATCCAGGTGCTCTGGAACAGAAATACAGGACGTGTATTTACCTGTACTACTGATGTCATTTTCAATCTGTCGTCTTGCTATTGGTGTCACGCTGTTTGTGTGTTTCAGAGCGGTCTGACGTCCCTTCATCTCGCTGCCCAAGAAGACAAAGTTGGTGTTGGTGAGATCCTAGTTAAAAACGGCGGCAGCATCGACCAGCAGACCAAAGTGAGAGATTTTGTGAGATTGTGTCTCAAAACATAACAGTGACACAAAAATGTGAATAGTTTCAGTAATGAACGATGCTTTGCGCTCTTTCAGTTGGGATACACTCCTCTGATCGTGGCGTGTCATTATGGAAACACCAAGATGGTTAATTTTCTATTGAAAAGTGGAGCCAGTGTCAACGCCAAAACAAAGGTATCTCATTCTACCTACTTTTATTTTTTTAATAAGTTAAAGGATTTACTATTTAAAAGAAACTTGTTTTTTCAAGGACACGTTGGTTGCTGTGATTTTGAATATCCAAAGTTAAAGTTACATGTTACTAGGATCTTATTTTGAAAAATATTTCTGAATATAAAAATGCATAAATCAAGAATTCATTTTTACTTCACCATTGTTGTACATGTACAGTATGATGGTTGGTCAGTGTAGTGTTTGTCCCGCCTCTCCCCGGTTTGATTGGACGGTTGGGTTTAAAGGACAGTTTCCTACTTTGGTTTATGGAGTGTCTAACAAGAAGTTTGCGTACATACACTTTGTAAAAACATTTTCATTTCTTATAATAGGCTGTTATTATTACCTTACTTCTTGTCGGACTCTCAAATGATTCGTTTGGCGATTCATTGTGTACTATAAAATGTCTTTGTTTTTTCCCAGAATGGTTACACACCTCTACATCAGGCCGCACAACAAGGCAACACACACATCATTAATGTTTTACTGCAGTGTGGAGCCAAACCCAACGCCATCACTGTGGTGAGTAAACATACAAACACACAAATACGCATGCACAAACAGATGTGGTATTAATCTTTCAAATTGTGTTTTGATGTTGTGTGTTTAATGAAGAATGGAAACACGGCTCTGGCCATCGCACGCCGCCTCGGCTACATTTCTGTGGTCGACACACTGAAGGTCGTAACGGAGGAAATCATCACGACCACAACGGCAAGTTTCTTAAAAAAAATGCATTCACAGAAATTCATGGACTTAAAAAAAATACAGTAAGCGTTTGAGGGGATACTTCACCCAAAAATGAAAAATCTGTCATCATTTACTCGCCTTCATGTTGTTCCAAATCTGTATAAATGACTTTGTTCTGATGAACACAGAGAGAGATATTTGGAAGAATGCTTATAACCAAACAGATCTTGCCCCCCATCGACTCCAATAGTAGGAAAAATGACTTTTTGTTCTGTTAAACAAAAGATATTTTGAAGAAGGTAGAACAACAAACCGTTCGGGGGCACTTGACTAACATTTTCCCACTATGGTAGTCAATGGGGGCAAAATCTGTCTCAGATTTTGAGACTGAAGATGAGAAAATGATTTTCGTTTTTGGTGAAGTGTCCCTTTAACTATATTATTATTGTTTATATCCCATATAGACGGTGACAGAGAAACACAAGCTGAACGTCCCTGAGACCATGACAGAAGTTCTGGATGTGTCGGATGAAGAAGGTGAGTGTGATCAAATTAATTCCAAATGATATTACTATTATTCATCTATATTATTATCGGATTATCAGTTTCCAATCAGATTTCTATTATCATGGATTTGTTATATTTCTCATTATGTTGTAATGAAGTTACTGGTGTGTATTACTGATGTATAGTCCCTGTGGCACATAAAATCTTGAGTGACGTTGGATAAAAGCATCTGCCGAATGCATAAATATATTAAAGATAGAAATGTCTCGCAGTTCTTCTGCATGTAGATGATGGGGCGATGTCCGATGACTCTTTTGATTTTGAAGGTACCAGCTTGTGAACCGAGTGTGCGTGATGATGCTTCACACTTTGGATTGAGATTGATTCGACTTATAACGCTTGCGTTCAAGTGTGCATTGCATGATGGGATTGTTTACTTCAGTTACCCGAATGAATGACCGTCTATCCAATGACGTTTATGAAACTTAACGTCGCTGTGTTCAGAACTCCTACTTTTTAAATAATAAACATTTTATTGTCAGAGTTGATGTTGTTTATGGTCAGACACTTGCATGTGTCCTATATAAATGTTTCTTAAACAGGTCATGAAACGTTTTAACAAACAAGAACTAATATCCACTTGTTTTGTGATTCAGTTCCTGTCTGTTTTGTTACCGTATTCTATTTCTGTTGTTATTTCTATTGTTTTACACCACAGGCCATTATGCCACTGACAGTCGAACCCGTCTGTATGTCTGGACCGACAGTATGTCTGGACTTTATTGCTCGCAGCACTGCCCCCTGCTGGCAAAACATGACAACTGCAGCACAACTGCTTTACTTATTATAATTTTATTTTGCTGTATTTGCTGTAGAATTCTAGATGCTTCAGTGTAGACTGCTGTGATACTAAAGCATAGAGGCTTCGCTGAGATATTTAACCTTCTACCAATATTAATGAAACAACAGGTGTGTTTATGTGTGTATTTACTGTCATTTGACTAATATAAGGATCTTTGACTGCACAGGCGACGACACGATGACAGGTGATGGTATTGAGTATTTGAGAGCTGAGGATTTAAGAGAGTTAGGAGATGATTCCCTACCTGGACAGTACCTGGACGGAATGAACTACCTGCGCTTCAGTTTAGAATGTGGACGATCTGACAGGTAGCTTCATCTTGACACTTAATATTAGATTTAAAAAACAAAAAAAAAATTTTTTCCCTTATTTATCAATCAGTTTTAACATTTTAAACATTTTAGAATTGAAATGTATTTGTATTTCAGCATGCTGCCATAAAGAATTTTGTCAAAACCTCCTTAAACGTGTTGAATTCTGTTGTTTTTCATCAACACAAAAAGCTAAATTAATTTCTTACTTTCATGTTATTTTCTAGTACAAATATGTAAGGCTTCTTAAATCAAAAATGCATTTTCTTGACAGGAAAAGTGACCTTAGATATTATACGAATTACGTAAGTTTACATTTAAGGCCTGATTCATTCGCTTTCTCTCTTCAAATGACATGCCACCGCATCGCCCCCTGTTTGCAGGTCCCTGCTGCGTGTCTACATTTAAAATAACAAATATGTGTGCAGAAAAGACACGAAATGTGAACAGGGCCTACGACAAGCAGAAAATCTGCCAAATTTCAATTTGGAATGACCTTTTTCTTGGATAACTTATTCAGGTTTAGTTTTCGTGCACCTTTTTTTCTTAGAAAGAAGTTCATATTTTCCAGTCGACAGTTTTGTACATATATATATATATGTAATATCTTAATGCACTGGTTCTTCTTTCTGTTAACGCATACGTGCTGTAGTCGCATGCAAAGGTATGTGACACTACAGTGTCTGCGTATCAATGCCTTGTGTTATTATTGAATAAACCCTGTGTTTAAATATTCCCGATGTGTGTGAATTTTGCTATATTTACTTTCTAAATGTTTTCCATCAGTTTGGACAGGTCCTTCACACCCACTCACCAAGGTTACTACCCTGCAAAGCATTATGGGATGTTGGAGGATATGATGTACAGCAATCAGGTATATTTAAGAATAATTTCCATCTTAACCCACAGGTTCAATATTTTAGATTTTGTAATGTATAATGTTACATTTAATTTCAAATGTATTTTATAATATATTTCTACATGTATAATATGTCTAATGTATTATAAGATAACATAATACAGTACAGAATAATATAATGTGATAATTCTCTCATTTTAAGATGTTTTATAAGTTTATCACAGAAGTGTGTTGTTATTGTCTCTCTTCAGGGTTATGTTAGAGAGAACGAGAAAGACTGGGAAACTGAAAACCTGGACAACATCGCTCTGTCCGCAAGCCCGGCTCATTCTGGGTACACAACATGCACATGCACATGTGCTCTCCAACACTTACACGTTTAATTATCTTTATCCAATAAGAAGATAACTTACAGTTATTACAAATACTACAGACTAACTCTGTCCTTAAAAGTGTAAAGAATTCTACAAAAAGCTTTTTTTTTAACAAATCATTTTTACTATTGAGTGCCTCCAAAGCTAATAAAGGGTGTTTTACTTCTGTACCTTTAACACAACTTCATTTTTTATGACTTTAATACAAAATGATGAATATTGATCTAGAACTGCTTACTAACTAGAAGTTACTAGATACTTCTTCATTTTTTCAAGCTTTTCTCTCTCGCCCTCTTGTTTTCTGTCCCTCTGTCTCTCTCTGATGGATGGTATTTTTGGTCTTCAGTCACTCTTCTCCATGTCGTGACCATGACAACAGCAGGTGACGTGCTGCAGTGTGTCATTTGACCTCTGACCTCCTCATCTTTCAGTGTTCACGTACACACATACACACACACACAGAAAACTGAGTTTGTCAACCTCCTGCAATGCAAAATCTTAATAGAATAAAAAATAATATGGTTGTATCTGATTTGGACAGATTTGTACACTCTTAAGTGTTTATTATATTCATTCGAGCTTGGTATCTGACATATGGTACAAATGGAAATATGAATTCGCTATAAAATAATTTTTACAAATCTACAGTCATGTCCATAAATATTGGGACATCGACACAATTCTAACATTTTTGGCTCTATACACCACCACAATGGATTTCAAATGAAACGAACAATATGTGCTTTAACTGCAGACTGTCAGCTTTAATTTGAGGGTATTTACATCCAAATCAGGTGAACGGTGTAGGAATTACAACAGTTTGCATATGTGCCTCCCACTTGTTAAGGGACCAAAAGTAATGGAACAGAATAATAATTATAAATCAAACTTTCACTTTTCAATACTTGGTTGCAAATCCTTTGCAGTCAATTACAGTCTGAAGTCTGGAACGCATAGACATCACCATACGCTGGGTTTAATCCCTGGTGATGCTCTGCCAGGCCTCTACTGCAACCTTATTCAGTTCCTGCTTGTTCTTGAGACCTTTTCCCTTCAGTTTTGTCTTCAGCATGTGAAATGCATGCTCAATCATATTCAGGTCAGGTGATTGACTTGGCCATTGCATAACAGTCCACTTATTTCCCTTCAAAAACTCTTTGGTTGCTTTTGCAGTATGCTTTGGGTCATTGTCCATCTGCACTGTGAAGCGCTGTCCAATGAGTTCTGAAGCATTTGGCTGAATATGAGCAGATAATATTCCCCGAAACACTTCAGAATTCATCCTGCTGCTTTTATCACCAGTAACATCATCACTAAATACAATAGAACCAGTTCCACTGGGAGCCATACATCCCCACGCCATGACAATACCACCACCATGCTTCACTGATGAGGTGGTATGCTTAGGATCATGACCTTTCCTTTTACATACTCTTCTCTTCCCATCACTCTGGTACAAGTTGATCTTGGTCTCATCTGTCCATAGGATGTTGTTCCAGAACTGTGAAGGCTTTTTTAGATGTCATTTAGCAAAGTCTAATCTGGCCTTCCTGTTTTTGAGGCTCACTAATGGTTTACATCTTGTGGTGAACCCTCTGTTTTCACTCTGGTGAAGTCTTCTCTTGATTGTTGACTTTGACACACATACACCTACCTCCTGGAGAGTGTTCTTGATCTGGCCAACTGTTGTGAAGGGTGTTTACTTCACCAGGGAAAGAATTCTTTGGTCATCCACCACAGTTGTTTTCTTCACTAGTGACAGCTCTTTGGATCTCATCTTGACAGTTGACAACAACAGATTCCAAATGCAAATAGCACACTTGAAATGAACTCTGGACCTTTTATCTGCTCATTGTAATTGGGATAGTGAGGGAATAACACACACCTGGCCATGGAACAGCTGAGAGGCCAATTGTCCCATTACTTTTGGTCCCTTAACAAGTGGGAGGCACATATGCAAACTGTTGTAATTCCTACACCGTTCACCTGATTTGGATGTAAATACCCTCAAATTGAATCTGACAGTCTGCAGTTAAAGCACATCTTGTTCGTTTAATTTGAAATTCATTGTGGTCGTGTATAGAGCCAAAAATGTTAGAATTGTGTCGATGTCCCAATATTTATGGACCTGACTGTATTGCCACAAACTGGGTGAAGTTGTGAGCAATGGCATTGCAGGTTGAATGTTTTTATTTCACAAACACTTTGAGACTAACACAATGTTTGTTAGACAGTTTCACGTTTGTTTTCATCTGTGTGTGTAAATCATCATGAATTGTATAACAGACAAAGCTCATACAGAACACAATTGTCTCGTTGAAACTACTGTTGTTTATTATACTTTTTTATATTCAAATATATTCAGTGGGGCTGGGTAAAAATATTGATTCTTCATTTTAAAGAAACAATATCAATTCTGGAAATCCCCGAATCGATTCTTAATGCAACTGCCTCAGAGAACATTATCTGTATATCACCTCTCGTCTGGAGGATGGCGCCATTATTCAAGCTATAATAATAATAATAATAATAATTTTATGCATTTTATTTAATGACACCTTTTCATAACACCCAAGGTCAGCTCACAAACAGGCAAAAAATTAAATGAAAGTGCAAATCACTGCACAAGACAAAAAACCAAGAGGGACTATATAAATAATGAACAAAAGTGGGCCCAAAACAGAACCATGGGGAACACCAGTGGTGAGTCTAGATGTTCTAAATCTGAAACTTTTTAATTGAATTAGTGTGACCGGAAAGATATGACCTAAACCAAGACAGAGGACTGTCAGTAATCCCAATAGAAGCTAACCTGTCACGGACAATCTGATGAGAGATATTATCAAAGGCTGTGCTCATATCAAGAAATACATGTCTAGTTAATAACCCAGAATCAGCTGCCAGAAACAGATCATTGGCAATTCTAACAAGAGCAGTCTCAGTAATGTGGTGGGGACCAAAACCAGATTGGAATTGTTCAAACAAATTATTATTGGACTTGGAGTTGAACTTTAAATCTGTTTTAATTCTTAAACGTGTTTCAAGTTATAATCCAGCTATGTTTGGTCACTCAAAGAAAAAGTAAAATGTAATTCAAAACAATTGTGCGGGCTCTGCTATTAACGTGAGCGTGTATTTATTTAATTTAGCTGAGTAGGGGTGTTTCAGTTACCGGCCTATAAACTGTATTTAAATATGGATTTCATGTCTGCAAAACTAATATTTTAAATGAAATGCTGATAACTTATTGATATTGAATCAAGTCGATTTGAAATCGGATCAAGTTGAAACCATATTATTAGGAATGGAATCCCCAAAATGGCCTCAAAACCCAGCCCTAATATTCAGGTATGTACTTTGGGAGATACCGCTCTGGATATTTACCAATGTTTATGTGTAACTCAACATCTTCTTGATGATAAGGTAACATAAGAAACACGGAGACACAAAGGTACATACAGTACACATGCGTGCTGTTTATCATGCATATTGTCATACCTCCAGACCGTGTGTGCGGATGTCTTGTGTGTTTCCATTGAAATACCGCACAACCTTTTTAGTTGATGTTTGAAATCAAATGTGACATTACTCACAATCATATTTTATGTGTACATTGAACCATACGGTATAGAAACAGAGTTGGTTTTGTGAACCAACTAAATTTCATATGAAGTCCCTTTTTAAAATGATTTGAACTTTGTGTCTGTGTGCAGTTTCCTAGTCAGCTTCATGGTGGACGCTCGTGGAGGAGCCATGCGAGGGTGTCGGCACAACGGTCTGCGGATCATCGTTCCCCCACGGAAATGCAGCGCCCCCACCCGCGTCACCTGTAGACTGGTCAAAAGACACCGGCTGGCCTCGATGCCCCCTATGATGGAGGGAGATGGTCTGGCCAGCAGGGTGATAGAGGTCGGACCCTCAGGAGCTCAGTTCCTCGGGTAAGCAGGCACTTTATTTGACAGAACCTTAACACAAACTGAGTAATGTTACATCATTAGTTACATTTAATTATATTATTTATTATTTGAATACATTTCAATGTAACAATGTGCAGTAGTCTTGCATAATCTTATGTCTTTAAATAAAACCTAATGTTTGCTTTGCTGACTTCAATTAATCACTTTAATCACTCGTTCAGAATGACAAAAGCTGCTCTCGTGTTTTTGCGTTTAGCACGGCTGTAACTGTTTGCTTGGCTTCATGACTTGCAGGGAAATGTAAAGCTCTAACAATTTAAAAACGTTTTCATCAATTCTGATTTAATGAATTTCCCCACATTGAGTAACAGTTGGATGTATTGATGGATGGTGTCTACATTCATAAAGACACTAGCAGAATTTATATCCTGAATCAGGAAAACTTTTACTGGTTTTAACCACAATCTGCTCACTCTAGTGAATATAAATGTACATTTAATAAGTCAGCAGACGCTTTTATCCAAAGCGACTTACAAAGTAGGGGAAATCAATAGTAGCAATTTGTGCAACGAAAGAACAACAATGCATAGGTGCAGTAAAACTGGTCTCAGTTACCCTATCACAGTATATGAAGCTAAGATTGTTTTTCTTTTTGTGGGGATAGAAAAGTAGAATAGAAATAGAAGACTGTACTAATGGGTCAGATGTTGACAGATTTTTAGACAGTCTACACACCAAATATGTCTTGTTTTTTGGTAAAGTAGATATTTAGAGAGCATTACAGTGTACTGGTTTGTTTAATCTAAGAGTAGATCTAAATGAATGTTTAGACATCCCAAGCATTCTGAAGCAAGTATTAGTTCCAAGGCTAATACTGAAAACATTGATCCTTGCCTATTGATATAGCGCTTCGCAAGTTACTGAAAAATATGGCGTGATGTTTTGGATGACATCTCGTACATCTCCTAATATTTTTTTAAATATTTTTTTTAGTTAGAGAAGCCGTGATTTTTACAGCCTAAACATAATATATAGAAAATGTATCGCAAGAAAGGCACGTTTTCGACTTACATGCATGTTAAAAAATTAAATAGTGTATATATTCCATAAAAAATTTATACATATACTGTATATATATGAACATATATTTCAAAACATTTTAAGCGTGTAAAATGTCATGCAGACATTTCATTGAATATTTTTCAAACCAACTGCTTAAATAATGATGCAATGAAATGTTTTAGACTTCTCAAAAATTACTCTTTTGGTTTTTTAGTTATTTAAAAATGTACAAATTATTAAAAACTTTAAAATGCTCTTATAACATGTGGCATAGCTAGGTGTAGATGCATTTATAGAGATTTTTTTTATAGCTGCTATGGACTAGTTGCACATGATGGCACCTGTGAGCTTTCGCGATGCCAGAGTGTTTTCCGGTAATTTCTGTAATTTCCGGTCGTATAACACTATCGAGGATCTGTCACATCGCTGATATATAACTTTCTTCCTTTTTTATCTTAAAAACACTCATATTTGCCTGCAAAAAAAAACATCTTTTCCCATACAGTGTTATTTGACCGGAAATGACTCTGCCGACTCTGGCGTCCCAAAAGCTCACCGGCGCCATCTTGTGCAACTAGCGAATTGATCCCTTTCCTGCCAGGTTTTTTTGGTTCGATATATAGCAAATATTTTCTCAGCCCTTACTTTTGTGTTCGATATAAGCAAAGCAGCAAACTAGCAGCTGTATCAAGTGTTTGGAAATAATATGGCTGCTTTTGCAGTTCTATCTCCCGTTTCTGTTCTTCTGAAAGGATGGTCTCTACATACAAACTCTACTATATGTCACCTGTGCTCTCTTTTCTCACTGCTGCTATTGGATGACAGTAAGCTCCACCTCCCTCATGCCCCGCCCCCGCTGAATGAGGGCGAGAGTTTGGTTAGCCGCATTCTGCAGCTGGGGCCGCCAGGGACAAAATTCCTGGGGTAGGAGTGACGCATATGAAACGGATGACAGCCCCACACCTCATGTCCACCCGTTCACCTCTTTTGCCTGTGTTTGATGCCAAGTGTTTCTGTAGTGGATGTATAATAGATCCTTTTCATGTCTCATTTTACCCACGATTGTTTCTAAACTTGTGAAAACGATCGACAGATTGTTCGAAAATGATTTGCGATGCATTTTCACAGGTTAGAGGAAATCATGACCAAAGCAACATGCTCTAGTCATAGTGTGGTGATATGTTGTTCCCATATTTTTTGAAGTACTGTAGCTCCTTTAGTTGACTGTTTCTACCCGGTTCTTTGTGTTCAATTCATTTGTTTTGCATTTGTGTAAACCGTCGTGCATCATGGTTTTCTGTGGTTGTGTGCATTTATTAGGTTTAAAGTGATTATCAGTTTTGTCCGTGCCATTTTTTTCCACCAATTACTGTATATCTTGGAAGGATTGTTTCAGAGGAAATGTTGTCAATAACACGCTTCTCTGTTGAATATCAGACCTGTGATCGTGGAGATTCCTCATTTTGCGGCTCTCAGAGGGAAAGAGAGAGAGCTGGTGATCTTGAGAAGCGAGACGGGCGAGAGCTGGAAAGAACATCACTGCGAATACACAGAAGAAGAACTCAACCAGGTCCTCAACGGGACGGATGAGGGTGAGCCAGGGAATAATACTTTCACCAAAATTACAATTGAATCTCTCAATAAAAATTTCATCTCTGCAATTTTTGTTTTCATCTGATATAACGCTTATATCGTTTATTTTCGTTTGAAGAAAATATTTAAGACCATTTTAAGGAATTTTCTAGAATTGCACTAATGGAACATTTTCGTGAATCTGATGTTATATTAACCCAGTAATTAATTGTCACATTTAAAATATGTTTGTATAACCAAACGCTGTATATTTGTCATAGTCTTCTCCTGATCGACGTGCCCTTCATTCATTTCAGGACTGGATCCTCCCGAAGAGCTGGAGAGAAAGCGCATCTGTCGCATAATCACCCGAGATTTCCCACAGTACTTTGCAGTGGTGTCACGGATTAAGCAGGACAGTAATCTCATTGGTCCAGAAGGTGGAATTCTGAGCAGTACGGTGGTTCCACAGGTCCAGGCGGTGTTCCCGGAGGGAGCGCTCACTAAACGCATTCGTGTTGGCCTGCAGGTACATAATGCAACATTTCTACAGTGTTGAATGTCAAATGCTGGTGCACATATGCGTATTTGTACGTTCTGCAAGAGTAGTACAATTCCTAGAAACTGTGATGTAAACTATAGTATTACTAGTAATACTACAGTCTATATTCACAGTGTACTAATTACTTTAACGTACCACAGTATGCTACAATTTACCACAGTTTACTATAGTAAGGGTGCTACAGTCTTTACTATAGTCAATACTTCCAAATATTGTAGTATACGAAGGTAAAGTCCACGTGAACCGGAAGTTGAGATTGTTTTTACTTCCGTATTTTGACGCATTTGCGAGTGAAATTGAATTTCTAATTAAAAATAGTGGATGAGGCTTTCATTTTTGGGATGTATAGAAGCAGCTGTTGCATTTTGAAATGGAACTGGCAGCAGACTGACAGTTAAAGGGGAGGAGTTAACGGATGCTCCGCCCAAGTCGTACAGCAAAAGTTATTTAAGATGTATAGTCATTACAGGAAGGAAGTGCATTTTCAGATTTTAACTAAAGATTATGTGTGACCCTGGACAAAAAAAAAAGTGTTTTATGGGTAAATTTTTCGAAATTGCAATTTTTACATAATCTGAAAACTGAATAAATAAATCAGATTTGTTAATCAGGGGCACTGTGGCAGGCCATCCACTCACAAAAATAAAGTTTCATATATTTAAGGTAGGAAATTTACTAAATATCTTCATGGAACATGACCTTTACTTAATATCCCAATGATTTTTGGCATTAAAAAAAAAAGAGATAATTTTGACCCATACTGTCACAGAACGTTAAATGAGAGAATCCAAATGCAGGCAGTGAATTAACAAATGATTTATTAAGAAAAAAAACAAAGCAAAATCCCACAAGGGGGTAAAACAGGACCGATGTAAATAAATGAGAGCAGGCAAAGAAGAATGCAGACAAACTGACACTAGACTAGAACTGGGATAACTCACTGACAGGAAACACGACGCAACGTCTTAAAGGCACTGGATGAGCGCACTGGACGAGCGCACTGGACGAGCGCACTGGACGAGCGCACTGGACGAGCGCACTGGACGAGCGCACTGGATGAGAGATGAGAGCACTGGATGAGAGCACTGGACGAGAGCACTGGACGAGCGCACTGGACGAGCGCACTGGACGAGCGCACTGGACGAGCGCACTGGACGAGAGCACTGGATGAGAACAAGTTCTTGAACAGCAGGTACAGAAAGAACAAGAACAAACAAGCACAGGACGGAGAATACTGGACGAGCGCACTGGACGAGCGCACTGGACGAGAGCACTGGATGAGAACAAGTTCTTGAACAGCAGGTACAGAAAGAACAAGAACAAACAAGCACAGGACGGAGAATACTGGACGAGCGCACTGGACGAGCGCACTGGACGAGCGCACTGGACGAGCGCACTGGACGAGCGCACTGGACGAGCGCACTGGACGAGCGCACTGGACGAGCGCACTGGACGAGCGCACTGGACGAGAGCACTGGATGAGAACAAGTTCTTGAACAGCAGGTACAGAAAGAACAAGAACAAACAAGCACAGGACGGAGAATACTGGACGAGCGCACTGGACGAGCGCACTGGACGAGCGCACTGGACGAGCGCACTGGACGAGCGCACTGGACGAGCGCACTGGACGAGCGCACTGGACGAGCGCACTGGACGAGCGCACTGGACGAGCGCACTGGACGAGCGCACTGGACGAGCGCACTGGACGAGCGCACTGGACGAGCGCACTGGACGAGCGCACTGGACGAGCGCACTGGACGAGCGCACTGGACGAGCGCACTGGACGAGAGCACTGGACGAGAGCACTGGACGAGAGCACTGGACGAGAGCACTGGACGAGAGCACTGGACGAGAGCACTGGACGAGAGCACTGGACGAGAGCACTGGACGAGAGCACTGGATGAGAACAAGTTCTTGAACAGCAGGTACAGAAAGAACAAGAACAAACAAGCACATGACAGAGAATACAAGGGGATTAAATAAGGACCTTAATCTAGCGGGGACAGGTGAAGAGGATGAAATCATAATGAGATAATTAATGAGGTAACGAAGGGGCGGAGCTAAATGAAAGACAGGAGGACACGCGTTGAAATGTCAAAACAAACCACCACGTGTCCCACACAAGAGGAAACACACACACAAGACATGGTCATGTCACGGCCCTGTCCCCAAAGCACCGAAACCCAAGACAGGAAGGACAGGACCCTGACACATACAATGTATTATTTTATTAAAAATGTTCCCGTGCTACTTAAGGTTTTGTGATCCAGGGTCACATGCGGGCACACAAATTTTATAAAGAGAATGACCCACATTGATAAGCTATTTACTATAAACGCTGCAATATTTCATGAAAAATGATGCATTGTAAAAAAAAATTCTCTGGAATTGCTATAATTTACTACTGTGTACCACAGTTTACTGTATTATAAACTCAAGTATGCTACAGTATATACTACAGTTTATAATGTCACAATACTGAAGTATACATAAACAAAACAGATGATGTGTGATTAAACTTTTTTCCGTCTAGACTCAACCCATGAGTGTGGATGTAGTGCGGAAGAATCTGGGTAATAAAGCCACGTTCAGTCCAATAGTAACTCTGGAGCCACGGAGGAGGAAATTTCATAAACCCATCACCATGACGATCCCTGTCCCGAAGAGTTCTGACGAACCAATTCTCAGCGGCTTTGGAGGAGGAGATACGCCAACATTACGTTTATTATGCAGCATCACAGGTGAGGCAGTACACACACAATTTTACAATATTTCATAGGTTTTTTTTTTTTTTAAGTGTAAGTGTGCGACTTTTTGCCATCGAAATATAGCATTAGGCATCAGAGAAACATAATCAATTAAAATCATCATTACTTGCTGGACTTTCCATCTGGTGAAATGGTATTGAATCGGCTTTGCTTGCTTGTGTTTTTGCACATGAAGGTGGGACCACTCCAGCTCAATGGGAGGATATTACTGGAACAACACCATTAACATTCACCAGTGACTGCGTGTCTTTCACCACCAATGTGTCGGCCAGGTACATATTTCTCTCTCGTCCACACAGAGAGAAACGTTTCTGACATTATGTTAAAGACATGTTAACATGACGAGAGAAGTATGTAAACAGATTGAATTCTAAATAATTTACATGTCATCTTTTATTTTGATGATTCGATTAAATTGAATGCATCTTATCAAACACTTGCGATAATACCAAGTATTTTCTTTATGATTAATGTATGATTTCTTTCTTCTCACGTCTATGATGTTTTTCGTTTCTACTGTTAAAAATGTATAAAATCTGTTCTGTGTTCTTTTGCCACAATGCAAAATGGCAAAAGGCGCTATAGAAATGCATTTTATTTCAGAATTAGAAGTACCCATAATGCACGGCAATACTTACACTGCAAAAATGACAATCTTACTAAGCATTTTTGACTTGTTTTTAATGAAAATTTTGAAAACTTCTTAAATCAATATACAATTACTTGACAAGAAAAGTGACTTAAGATATTTGGTCTAGAATGTAAGAATTAAGTAAGTTTATGGTAAAAACATTCTATGAGAAAAATAAAACTTATTTCTCAAGTTCCTAATTCAAGTTTATTTTTCTCACCCCATGGAGAGATTTATTTTAGCTTGTTTTTACCATAAACTTACTAAATTCTTATATGATTTTTCATAAAACAAGACCAAATATCTGAAGTCACTTTTCTTGTCAAGTCATTGTATTTTGATTTAAGAATGTTTAGATATTTGTACTACAAAACAAGACAAAGACACTTTGTCACACAGTAAGAATGTCATTGAAATGAATTGAAAAGATACAACCAGTTTGACAACCAGTTTGTTATTTTCTTTTTATTCTCAATTGTCAAACGTATTGAGTGCCTTTGTCCCCCATCTTTTCCTCCATTAGATTCTGGCTGATCGACTGCAGGCAGGTGCAGGAGTCGGTTAACTTTTCCACTCAAGTGTATCGTGAAATCATCTGTGTACCGTACATGGCCAAATTTGTCATCTTTGCCAAAACGCACGACCACATTGAAGCTCGACTGAGATGTTTCTGTATGACCGACGATAAAATGGACAAAACTTTGGAGCAGCAGGAGAATTTCACAGAGGTGGCGCGTAGCCGTGATGTTGAGGTTAGAAATTATACAGTCTATCCAACGCATACCTGTGTTCCAGACTGACATAAAATCAAAACAATCTCTATAATGCACAGCCTCAGGTATCCAGCTCATCCGATCATAATTCAGAGTTGAAACTATTTGTTTTATAGTTAGTCTTAACTCTTATCTGATTTGTAGAAGTTATTGTCATCACGTTGTGTTTTAGGTGCTGGAGGGAAAGCCAATCTACGTCGACTGTTTCGGGAATCTGGTCCCCCTGACCAAAAGCGGTCAGCATCACGTCTTCATCTTTTACGCCTTCAAAGAAAACCGACTGGCTCTTTTTATCAAAGTGAGTGTGTTATCATAACAGTTCCTGTAATCTGGATTTTTTCGAAGGGTTTACATTTACATTTAGGCATTTAGACATTTTGCAGACGCTTTAATACAAAGTGACTTATATTGCATTATCCTATACATTTATACATAGGTATGTGCAATACCCTGGGATCGAACCCACAACCTTGCGTTGTTAACGCAATGCTCTTACCACTGAGCTACAGGAAAGCTTAAATGCACAAGGCTGTTAAACTGTTTGCTTGGTGAATTATTTTAGATACGAGACAACACTCAAGAGCCGTGCGGACGCTTGTCCTTCACGAAGGATCCGCAGTCTTATAGGAGCTTGACTCATAGTGCTATTTGTAATCTGAACATCACCTTGCCAGCTTACTCAAAGGTAAGAACACATCACACGTCCATACTGAGATTACAAAGCATCAAATGTTATTGTCTTTTATTTTGCCATTTTTTGTTTGTTTTCTGTCAGCTCTTATTGGCAGTCATGCATGGATTATGCTTAATTTGTGGCCATGATGTTATTGCTGCATGGCACTTTAGTTTTTTGGAAATCTACAACATATAGTCATTTTGTATGACCTAGTGTCACAGGTTTGAATTTGTCCAGCTCATTTGTTTCATTATTTTTAATGTCTTATTTGTTTGACCTGGAAAATTCGTAAATCATGAAGTTTGTATTTTTTTTAAATCATAAACTTTGCGTTGTATGTTTGCACTAACCCCTGTCACGCCACGCCTCATTGGCTGGACTCAGTGATGCTCTGTTGCTATGGTAACTGCTTTGCCCGCTCTCTCTCTCCCTCTGTCCTGTATCTGTCCATCTTTCTATCGTCTCTTCTTCCGTTGCTGCTTCTTGCTCCTCCAAGGAATCAGATTCAGAACAAGAACCTGATGAGGAGGTAACTGCGTTTTTGCACATTGCTGAATACAAAGTATTTTGCTTTGACCCTTACTTCAGTTCAATCTCTCTCCAGACCCACTGGATGTCATAAGTGGTGCTTGCTAGATCTTTGAAGATATGTCCTGAAGTGCTAGCGTTCTTTTCTGTGTCTGAACTCATCCTGATGGTTTGAAGTCTTGTTCATGTTGATTTTGATGTGGGATGAGTCAGGCACTGAAGATTTGGATAGAGTAGAAGAAGAATTAATTCAACAAATAATCTAAGTGATTTTTACTCAGTTTTACTCAAATTTCCCAGCAAGTAGACTGTAAGATCATTGTGGGCAGCAGCGTCCATTCCTATGATACTAAACGATGCTTGTGAATATGCAGATAAGTTTGTAGGACTAGAAAATATTATTAGCTCGGTACAAAAACAATAGAAAGTTTGTGTGCGTGGGATCTTTTTTAAATGCATAAGTATGTCTTTTTATCTATAGAATGTATAGAATTTAATGTTCTTCACTTGTGTTTCTTTGCAGACAAGCCGAACACTTGAGAAATGTAAGATATCTAGTTTAATGCATTAAAACCACTGAAAGCACTAACCGAGGATGTCACCGCTGTCACATGACTCACATACTGTAGCATGACTTTCTTTCACTTTCTGTAAAGTAATTATAATGTGTGACGTAAAGTCTGAGTGAGTTTAAACGATTGATTACTGTTTAGTTTTAGACAAAAGGTCATTTTATAAAACTGGTGTCTCTTCACATTTTTTATTATGGCCTGAGCATGGTGAAGCAAATCATGGCAAAAAGGCAAGCAGGAATTTTCTCATATCTTCAGCGTACGTTGACTGATTTAGATCAAGCCTGAGCGTTTAAATACATTTTGCACTTTGCATTGTTTTCTGAGAGGCAGCATGTAGCTCGTGGTGCGAGGGCCCATTATTGCTTCTTGCAGCAATATTAACATTTTGTAGTTTTGTAAATTACTTAATCTAACTTTCAGATGGGTTGAGGGTTTTGCAGTTCATATTTTTAGCATTGTATGATCCTTATTGAATGACTCATTAATCTCTATATACGAAAGAAACATAAGGCACCAGTTTTATAGAACGACTCTGAGATGCTCACAGCCAACTATACTGTACAAATTCTGTTTGTTCACAAGTAAATTTCATTCATACTGTGGTGATGTTTGTTTTTTCAAACCTCATTCCCTTCATTAAAGTAATAACAATCTGCAAAGCAAATTATGATTCCCATCCACATCCGTAGTTTTCCCTTCGTGTTTTATCGTCCCTGCAGGTGGCTTTTAGAGTCCTTATGATAAAATCTTGTATTATTTTTCTTGTAAAGTATTTTGTTTTTGTTCTGAATTTGACACCCAGCATTGAGGTACATAACAGCGATGATCAACTGATATATATATTGATAAATATATTGTATATAATGATTGATGCTTTATTTTTATGTCAATTGGACATGAACATTGAATAGATTGTTTTGTATGTCTTTAGAGAATATTTGAATCACCACACTATGTAATGTGACCTAGAAGTAGATTATTCACATTATATGGCCTCAAATTTGTGGACATTTTATCACTATTCCTGTAATTCCAGTGTAAACAAATCTTAATGCAACAATACACAATGGGATTTTATGTGATTCTAATACTGTTACAGTACTTTTAGGAGAGCCATTTTCTGTTAAATGACTATGGTTATCAATTCTGGTGTGGAAGAACCAAACTATTGCAACAAAAGTCTCTAGAATGTGATCGTATGTTATGGCAATACAACACATCTTTACAGAGATTATTGGAATAGCCAAACCTGTTTAGGCAATGTCCACATATCTCTGGATAGCACACAATCAATTACTACACATTAATATGTTAAATAACACCACTTAACAATGGAAATAACAGCTAACACATTGTGTGAGTCAGTGACAAATTTACTGTACATGTGTCATATGTTGTGACAAAGCAAAAGAAAACAAACGGTTATATAAATAATATATTTTTAATATTTAAATGTATGATATAAAAAAGCATAGAAGAGATTTATCTTAATTGTTAGTTTTATTTCGAAATTGTTGCTGTCACACCACAGGACACATGTGCCGTATATTTGTCAACTGAATGTGAGTGTGTTTGTGTATGAATGAATGATTTAGTGCACCTTGTTTAACAGTCTCACTTTCTATCTAAAATATCTATTTTCAATTTTTAACTTTCATTTATAATTTTAACATTTTGGTTATTTGATCATTTAATTTTTCTAGTTATTAATTGACACAGTTACAAACCACTGCGTTAATGATATTTTTAAGATTTCATGTAAAAAAATGGGTTTAGTTTCACTGGCTTTCTTTAAAAGACCTCAGGACATGTTTTGATGGGTTTGGTTTTATTGAGCTTTTACTTTTGTCTCTCTTTTTCTGTTCTGTAGACTTAAGTTTACATCTTGAGCAGTCTTGAATACTTTGTGTTTTTGTTCTTCAGTTCCCCAGTGTTTTTGATTCTCTTTTGTCTTCACCTTTTTGTCCTTTTTTCATGTTAGTTTGTCTCACTTTCTGTTATGTTCTGTAAACCAAATGTGTATAAGCAAGTTATTTCCTGCTCATTCTTCTCGTCTTTAAGAGTTGCTTAGTATTTGCTTTGCAGTTGTTATTCTCCCATACATCCAGTAGACCGTCTACTCATCCTGCCACTGTCCACTCATCGTTTCTTGTTATATTGATGCCTTCTGATCCCTGAAACATTCTGAATTATTCCCTTATCTCCTTTTCCAACCCTTGTCCCTATTATTTAAATTTTGGTTAATTTGCTCCTTTAATGTTCCTTGTCACAATGGAAGACGATGAAGACACAGAGACAACAGAAACAACATTCCTGAAAGCGCAGTTAATCCGAGACTCGCCTGCTCTTGCAAGCCCAGATTTACTTTCTGAAGTGTCAGAGATGAAGCAAGATCTTATCAAAATGACTGCTATTCTGACCACTGATTCCTCAGAGAAAACCAGTCCAATGCGAGGGGATTATTTAGATAAGGGGGCCGAGGAGGTGTCAGCAGAGCCTTTCGAGATAATGGAAAAAGTCAAAGAGGATCTGGAGAAAGTTAGTGAAATTCTGAGAAGTGGAACATGTGAGAAGGAAGAGTCTGCAAAAACAGAGAGTCGTTCGTACAGGAAGGATGAGGGGTGGGTTCTCCTAACAGACAGTGAAATTGAAGAGGCCCAAATGATGGCGGCTTTTGAATCTCAAGAATCACTTCTTAAGGAAGCAAGAATCAACCGAGGGTCTCAGAGAGGTAAGGGTCCTAGAGGCACATCTGGCATAGAGACCAATCTCAGCAGTGAAGGAAAGGAGTATCTACTGGACGCACCTGAAACATCTAGGGCTTCATTCCAAGACACAGCATCGCAGCAAAGGTTTACTGAGGTTGTTCTGCGCAGAGGTGGTAGAAAAATTGTCCCTACAGTGGTAAAAGACACTAAAACAGAATTAAAAAAGCCAGTCAGAAAGAAAGGACCTCACGGGCAAACCGATGAAACCCAGTTATTAACCACAAAAGAAGGCATCGTGAGTAAAACCCTCGATATGTCTTCTGAAGGGGATGGCTACTTGCCTGTTCCTGGAGACCAGAAAAAATCTCCAGTGTCACCAGTAGTTGAGGAGACACCGATAGGTTCTATTAAAGAGAAAGTTAAGGCTCTTCAAAAGAAAGTTGAGGAAGAGAAAAAAGGTGGTAAAAAACAGATAGGCCAAAAAACACCAAATAAAGCGTTAGAAAGTAAACCATTCCCTGCTGTCAAAGAGCAGAAAACATCAGGCCTGAAAAAGCAATCTGCTTCACCCCAGAAACAGACTCCTCCCAAAACAACCAAACCAGAGTCTGAGAAACTAGAAGAAACTATGTCTGTAAGAGAGCTAATGAGAGCATTTCAAAAAGGCCAAGACCCCTCAAAAAGAAAATCTGGGCTTTTTGAGCACAAAGGGTCTTCCAAAACAGAGGCAATAACTGTTAGTCAACCAGAGGCCGTACTCACAATGTCCAAATGTCTTCCCCAAACACCCTCACATGAAGATTCTCATGATGTTTTAAAGCTTGATGTCTCTAAAGACACAACAGGAGATCAAAAGAGTCTTCAGTCCCAGAAAGATGGCGAGGGTGTGGCCTCTGGTCAAGACTCTGCTATGACAAAAGCAATTTCACGAAGATTGTCAAGACCAGATCTTTTACCTGACAGCCGTACAGAAAACAGTGCATTTGAAGACAGCTCAGACAGCCTTAAACATGAAGGATTGATCGACTCGCCCAATGCAAGCCTCGGTGAAGTGGAAGCCACAGTGAGTTCTGAGGACAGTTACAAACATGAGGGTATGGCTGAATCTCCAGAAACAAGCCCGGAGAGCCTCTCCTCCCCAAAAAAGACAACTATGTCTGTACCTGGAAAGACATCAAAAGCGATAGCGGTCACCCCTAAAGTCAAAACAAGTAAAGTATCGGTATCCTTTTCTACTGAGGTGAAGACAGCTATTGAACAAATATCTGAAGATGCAACTCATCGTCCAGCAGCGAGTAAAGCAGTGGGCGAACCAACTAAAAGTGAGTCCATGTGTAGTCCTCATAGCAAAGTAGTCAAATTTGGGAATGAGCAAACCTCTGTCGATAAAGACGTTATTTTGGTATCATCTAAGCCACCTAAATCTCGAAAACTAACAAAAAGGCATTCTGAAACATTAGAGAGCTTTTTGAGTGATGAAGAATCTTTTGATGGCCAGCCTACCTATACTGACTCCCTGGCCGCAAGGGCACCTATACAGGATCATGGTGGTTTAGTGTTGCCTCTTAGACACCAAGATTCAGAAACCCTTAGTCCAGTAGCTGATGACTCTTTTACTATTAGCCACAAGGACTCTTTAGAGGGTAGTCCCTTGATGGAAGACAACTCTTCCCATAAAACCCCTGACTCAATTGAGCCTAGCCCAACAAAAGAATCCCCGTGCCGTGATTCCTTAGAAAGCAGCCCCGTAGAGCAGAAAACCAACCCGGCTTTTCCACCTACAGTAGAACAACCCAGTGCGACTGCAGAAAACCTGACATCCTCCGGAGCCCCTGAAATCCCCCCAGACAGTTTGCGTAGTAGAATTCTCAAAGAACAGGAGGGTAATGCCGAAGAGGACAGTTGTGAGCAGACGTCCCTGATGACAAGTTCGGGTAAGAGCCCTCTCTCACCTGACACACCCAGTTCTGAAGAGGTAAGTTATGAGGTCAATCCTAAAACCCCCGACCCCATGATCCTGATTGTTCCCCTTAAACCATCAATAATTCCTGAGGAGGCAGTAGAAGATGTTGATGAGTTGAAGTGTGGCCTGACACAGAGGAAAATTACTCCAGAGGAAGAGATGTTTAAAATGGCTGCCAAAATAAAAACATTTGATGAAATGGAGCAAGATGCAAAAGACAAAATGGACAATAGAAAAGATAGTGAGTCCTCTCAGACGTTGCTAGTGTCTGATGCAGGAGATGTCAACTTGCTGTCCAAACATGAAACATCCTCTGTTGATGATGTTGGGTTTATTGAGTCCAAACAAGCTTCAGAGGTAGCACGGTCTGTTGAACCGATCATTAAAGTACAACCTCCCTCTCCTTTTCCAGCAGGTATACATATGAGCCCCCAAACAGCTGAGGATGTTCGCCAAACCATGGCCCAAGGTGCATCGTTTTCAGCTGAATCAGCAGTGGGGAGACCTCAGTCTGTCTCAGAAAAGCACACCGTAACACCTCAAGGCCTCCACAGTGAGAAACACACGGACAAAGGATATGTTAATTCAGAGTTATCGCAATCGAACCAAACTGCCTCTAACAACAACAAAGTGGCTGCTAATATAACTGATGAACAAAAAGAGGAAAGCTTGAAAAAATCAAGGGAAAGTCAAGAGATCCTTCAAAAGCAGAGCGAGGGAGCCATTCACAACAAGGATAATCTTAAATCCCTTAGCCAGAAAGAGTGTAATGTTACAGATGAGATTAAAGGTGATTACATGAAGCATGCAGGGACATCTTATGGGGATATTTGTAGTGGCAGTATAGAAATTGTTATTGGGCAAACCAAGGAAACATTTAAACCAGAAATATGTATTTATGATGACACAGAGGAAGACGACGCTGGAGAAGAACCTCCCAAGACTGAGTCTAGAGGAGTCACAGCAAAAGCAGAGTCGGATGCCTGGAATTCAATGAGGGAGGATGATGAGGCCTTCGCTGCAAGACTCAAAGAGGAAGAGCAAAAGATTTTGAGCCTGGCTGTAGATTCCCACTCTCAGGGGGAAACTCCAGACACAACACGGACGCCTACTGAGGAGGGTACACCGACAAGCGAACGAAACCCTTTCCTCTTTCAAGAGGGAAAACTTTTTGAGATGACGAGAAGCGGTGCCATAGACATGACAAAAAGGAGTTATGAGGAGGGGTTCGCTTTTTTTCAAATAGGAGAGCAACCCGTTGAAGAAGGCCTTCTTGAAGAAGGTGGGGGTGAAACTGCAAGAGCTTCATGTGATGCTGTCAGTGAGGTTGGCTGCAACCTCTCCTTGAAGATTAAGCCAGAGGTGGATCAGGCAGCAGATTTATCCGTCCGTTCTTCAGCTGAGGCTGTAGCTACAGTGTCAGATGCCTCAAAGTCTAAAACCTCTGTCAAAACTTCAGAGAAGAATCAAACAGTGACAGAAACTGTAGATGTAAAATCAGACAAAGTAATTAAAGAGACCCATTTAGAGTCTGATCTTGATTCTTCTGACACTGTCATAACCAATATTCAGACTGCAGTGTCAACAGTTACTAGATCAGTTCACTCCCAACAGGACCAAGATTCCTCAGATTCCTCACCAGAAGATCAGCATTCAGTTATAGAGCTACCCATGACCCCTGAAAAGACATCCCCTTTTTCGGAGGGTATGTCAAAATCCCAGAGTAAAGTAGTTTCTAAAAGTCGCCCTGTAGCTTCTTCATCTGCTAAAACTAGAAAAAACATATCCACCTCCAAAGAGGTGGAGAAACCAAAATCTAGAATCCCTGTAAAAGCTAGCGCCCTCAAATCAGAACCTGAGACCTCAGCCAAGCGTGCAGAACCATCAAAAGATAAGAAGTCTAAGTTGCCAAGGAGAAAATCTGATACAGACACAGGTCTAACCATAGGCTCCAGCTTTAAAAAGTCTTCCAAAGCCAAGAGCTTCTGTGAAAGTGATTCTAATAAGAGACCAGCCAAAAAAGACCAGGGTCGTCCAGCAAGCACAGACTTGGCCAACAAAGTTAAGACAATCCCTTCAAGACTACCAGTCAGGGGAAAGCCTGGTCAGCCAATGCACACCTCCACACCAGCAAAACCTAAAAAAGGCCCATCCACTGACACAAGCAAACAGCCTGATGCATTTTTTGAGGAGATTAGTCAGGAGGCAGCTAAGGTAGTCAAAAGTTTGGCTCAGGCAGAGAAAGAAAAAGAGGAGGCTGCTGCGCTGTCTGATGATGAAAGCAGCACTATTGATGCCTCTGTAGTAGAAATGGAACCTTTTCCAGATATGCAAATGCCTTTTCCTGAGGATCCCTTGGTCATTAGACCCAGATGGGATGACCCAGTTGAGACGCAGATGGAACGAATCCCTGCTGATAAAGTCCGATGTCAAGGTATCCCCTATCTCATGGGGCCCATTATCTCTTTCTCATCTGCATCAGCAACTCAGTGATGAACGTGTTGCCTCTCTTTGTTGTAATTAAAGCTTCAACTCTTCGTGGTTCTTCTGTAATGTTTGGGCTGTGTTTGTGACTTTCTCTTTTCCTTCTGTGTGTCTTAATCTCAAGATTAATGTGAATAGTGAATATAGTAGGGAAATTGATCTAGTGTTTTTGCCGTACAGCTTAGATTACTAGTTAGAAACAAATATGTTTGTTATGCAAATGTTTACAAAACCTGGAATGATAATTAATAGTATTTATTCATGATTGATGGTTTGCCTGTTGTTTCGATTTAAATTGTTAATGTGTTGTGCATTTGCTCAGAAATGTTTCATTCTTAAAAGTATTCAATTGATATTTAAAGTTAAGAAAGCCAGTGACTGTTTTGTTTACTGCTGCCAGCAAATAGAAAGTTAATACTCATGTGATTTTTTTGATGCTGTGGTGGAATTTGCAGTAGATCCACAAGATGAGGCTGACAGGAGAGAAAGTCGCCTGGCTGTAATAGCTGATCATCTCGGTTTCAGCTGGTCGGGTAAGTCGATTTTGAGCTTTGGATCTATTTGTGGCTTTTTTTTAAGTGTATATTTTATATTTTGTTGCATATATGTTTTCAACGTAGAAATGAGTGAACGTAACTGTGGTAACTGATTTGTGTGTGTGTGCTATCCCTTATTTTTTGTTCAACCAGAATTGGCTCGAGAGCTGAAATTCAGTGATGAGCAGATCAATAGGATAAGAAACGAGAATCCCAATTCACTACAAGACCAAAGCCATGCCCTAATAAAGCTTTGGAAAGAAAGAGAGGGAAAAGATCCAGCAGGTGAGCATCCTGAGCATGTGTTTAGTTTCCATTATATTATGTTTTATGTTATCCAAAACACATATGCAACTGTAATATAAAGCCTGAAGGACACACTGTAGCACTTGACTGGCATTCCATTCAATACACAACATTGAGAAGAAAGCAATTCTCCAGGTCCAGTTTTTCTGCAGTTGACTCCGCTCCAGTGCTTCAATATGGAAAACTCCTGACACATGTTTTCATGATTTCCGCGTCTTCAGTCAGATTTTATTGCACTCTAATGGAACAGTGGACCTGGACTGATTAATGTTTTCATTCTTTAAGGAGCCTGCATTCTCCAAACCTCACACGCAATATGAAAGTCTATTATTAAACAATTTTTGTAATATTTATGGAGCTTTGGTGTGCCAGCTTCCCATATATTTTTCTGATATAATATTTTGTCAACATCCACTTTTAGTTGAAGTGCATGGTGTTGTTTTGTTTTATTTTTTTTTACAAATGTTGCCATATTTGAAAGATGGAATTGAAACTTCTTTTTAATTTTTACATATCTCAGTATACTAAAATTCATTCTTCTACAGAGAGCACTCTGATGAAGACGCTTACAAAAATAAACCGCATGGACATTGTGCATCTCATTGAAACAAAGATCACGCTTTCAAGTCAGAAACAGTCATTGCTCACTTATGCAGAAATTGAACAAACTATATCACTGGATCAGAGTGAAGGTATGGATGACAATAACTGAATTAATACGTTTGTCTTTTTGTATCAAAAATCCTACTAAAACTTAGAATATTCTGTAGTTTACAATATTCAATTTAAGAAAACGTTTATTTATTTTAGCTCATTCCTTGTCTTGACACGATTCATTTTCATATACATTGCTATTGTTCAACTTACAATACAACAATTAAAAAAAGTTTTTTTTTGAAGAAAAACTATGTTGGCCTGTTCAGGTTTCTCAGCCCTGCAGGAGGACATGGACAGTCCCGGCTCGGGTCGGCGAGCAGCGGTTACTCAACGTGGGTCAGAACCTGGACCACTGGTGGCTTCTGTTGAGGACCTCTCCTTCAATGCATCTTCTTTTCATGAATCCCAGATAGAGATGTTGCTAACAGAAAAGAAAAAGGATTCAGAGTAAGTTGACATATTACATCTACAATACAATGTTTTAATCAAATTAAAACTAATTAAAATGTTTTTTCATTTATTTGTCAGCATGGTTGGAGGTTCAGCTCAAAGTGGTTTTGAGTTTGTTGGATTAAAGCAGCAATTTCCGGGCACTACCAAAAAAGTAAGTCCCTTCTTCACCCTGTACAAAGCTGTTCCCTGGAGGCTACAGTCTCAAGTTTATGATCCAGTTTACAAAGGTGCCACTACTCCCAAAGAATCCTCAGACATGATGCCTGAAATGTTTACTCCAAGCTCAGATGATTCTCACCAAGAGTTAGGAGCAACTGGGGGTCGATGTATCCCAGTGTACACCCAACAGGATTCTCAAGAAACTCCCCCACCCATTCATTCATTGGAAGGTTATAGACTTCAAAGCCAGAGACAGACAACTCTGTTAGATTTTGAGTATACCCTTCTGGAATCTGAGAAAGCAGAGACGGATTTTAGCGAGTTATCTGTGGAACTCCAGCATGGTCCTGAAGATTACTTTTCCTCAGATGTCTCCAGAACATCATATACATTTCCATCAAGTGAAAAGACGTTTGTACAAGATGAAAATTTACTCCCAAAGAAACCGAGCCAAAGTGAGGAGTATATAAAGCGCCACGTTGAGGAAATTTCAGATAAATTCTACAGAACCCTTTTTGGTGAAGGTTATGTTTCTGCTCAGCCAAGTAGAAAGTGTTTAACCACAGATACTTATAAGGATAAGGTTTCTACTGTAGGGGAAGTTGCGCTCAATGCTGGCCCTGCCTATATTGGACAGTCTTTAGATGTCACCACTGGTATTGATGTGGATCAGATCACAGTCAGATCCCCAGAATTTGCCACTGAGAGTTTAGCTTCAGATGTTTCTGGTGCTCCTCAAAAACTTAACGTCTGTATTACACCTGAAGATAGCAATACATTTAATCAGATGTCACTTGATTCAATAACTAATTCTGGATATCCAGAAGCAAATCCTTTAAGCAGAGGGCAGAATGTTGAAATAGATATACCTATTATTATAACTTCACTAGCAGATGCTCAATGCACAAAAAATAAACACACTAGCAAAATTTCAGCAGAAGTTGCAGAGTATAGACCTCTTACACCTATTTTATTAACATCCCGTGTTGAGACCAGATCATTGTCACCAGATACAGGGTTGGAGTATGTTGACAACATTGCAATAACTTTGTCTGAATATAGATCATCATCACCAGAATCAGTGCTCTCAGTGCCTTTAGACTCACCGATACCGTTTGAGTATAGACCGTTGTCACCAGATTCATGTACATTAATGGATTGTTTAAGAACATCTTCACCTGAATCTGTAAGTTCAGTGAATGACTGGACACTTCTCTCTGTTGATTCTCCATTGCCTGATTTTAGGCCATCTACACCTTTGCCAACTGAATTTGTAAGATATGGTGAAGAATACAAAACACCCCATTCACCAGGTGCCAAAATATGTCCACTCACAGAATTGACAAAAGACATTCCTGGCACCTCTTATCTGACCGACAACACAGTAAGACCCATTTCACCTGGTTCTGTGATTTCCTTGAAATCAGTATCATCTAAATCGGATGGATCTTGGTCTCCGGTGTCATTCTGTTCTGAAATTTCAGACGGAGAATCATTTGAGAGAAGCTTTGAACGCTATACTCCATCCCCCAATGCATTTTTTCCTGAAACAAGACCATCATCTCCAGAATCAACAGCATCTGTAAATGCATACAGAATGCTGTCCCCTGATTCCCCGATACCTTGTTTTGCAGTGCACTGTAACACTTTAACTTACACAGGTTATACTTCACCATCACTTCAGTCTGACATGTCAGACTCAGACTGTGACCATGTATCATTAAAATGTTTTGTTGGAAGTCGACCGTCATCCCCTGAATCGATTACATCTTTGAAGGAGCTCAGATGCCTCTCCCCTGATTCGCCTCTTCCCAGCTTTGTTCAAACAGTGTGTGAATATTTTATACCCACTAAATCTTGTAGATCTGAGTCTAGCCTTTCCAACAGTGAAGACAGCACAGTATCAGACGATCCACCTGTAACTCGCCCATCGTCTCCTGAATCGTTTGTATCGATAAATGAGCACAGACCGTTATCCCCTGATTCACCTATACCTGAATTCCAGCATGCTAATGTCATCTTATTTGATAGTTTTAGAAACTCATCTCCTGAATTGGAATCTGATATTGAATATTCCCAGTTTGGGCTTTTATTCAGTGAACAAAGACCAGAATCCCCAGAATCACTTATTTCAGAGCCTGAATACAATCTTTTGTCCCCAACGGAAGGTGAGCTAGCAGAAAAAACGTTCTCTCAGATAGTATTAGTTCTTAAGCCCAAAGACTCGGTGTACAATCAGAAACACAAGGTACCAGATATCAGCCAGTATGGGGCAGTTGATCAAAAACATACACTGGTGTATAAAGCTGAGTTAACTAATCGTATTGCAAAGATATTTGATCCACAGTACAAGGGGGAGACATTCTGTGCCAAGCCTGGTGTGTTTGAGTGTATATCAGATGTAGCTGAGACAGAGATGTTGAGTATTGGTCAAGCTGAAGTTCTATCAGGTCCAAAAGAGATAAACAATCAAGATGTTCCTCAGGAAGAGCACGTATTGAAATGTCCAGCCTTGTCACAACATAAAAATGAATTAGTTTTGTCCAAGATTGAATCAACAGTGGTAACAGATTATAGGTCCTCATACCCTGAATCCGCATTATCAGAGTTAGATATACAGACAGATGTATTTGATGACATGTTGAGTGATGTTAGAAGGTCCTCACCCGAGTCCATCACATCAGTTTATGAAAACAGACCACTGTCTCCTGATTCACCTGTTCCAGACTTTACACCGCCATCTATATACCTGTTTATGATGTCAGAGACAGGCTCCAGATCAGTTTCCCCAGAATCTGCATGTTTGTCTGATGATAATGAATGTTGTCTTTCTGACTTTAATCCAGAGCGAAGATCTGACTCTCCTGAATCTAGGTGGTCAGATATTGAGGACAGACCCCTGTCCCCTGATTCACCTGTACCTCAATTCAGTGCATTATTTCACGAGAGTACATTGCCAGTAATGGGTCACAGATCATGTTCACCTCAGTCACTGTGCTCTGAGACTTCATTATCTGAAGTTTCCCTTGAAGACGTGCTCGTGTTAGAACATCGGCCAGATTCCCCTGATTCCGTTTTATCAGAAACTGACAAGAGACCCCTTTCTGGAGACTCCTTGACTGAATGGAGACCCATGTCCCCTGAATCTGTTCTGCTGTTGGAAGACATCAGAGGGTGTTCTCCACAGTCATTTGAGTCTATTGATGAATGTAGACCCTTATCTCCTGATTCACCTGTACCACAATATTTCTCAGCATTGTTTGAATCAGTTCCTCTAACAGGTCATTGGTCATCATCCCCTGAATCTGTAGTGTCAGAGGAGGAACACGAACTGAATGTTTTCACTTTAGCTTCTCTAGAATCTATAAATGAACGTAGATCTCTGTCCCCTGATTCACCTTCACCAGCACCAGATTCCCCAATACCCCAGTTTTATTCTGGCCATTTTGAATCAATAATGATAACAGATTATAGGTCATCTCCTGATTCAGTATTATCAGAGTTAGATGTACAGATGGATATATTTGATGAAGTGGTGATCGATCTTAGAAGGTCCTCACCCGAGTCCATCACATCAGGACATGAAAACAGACCACTGTCTCCTGATTCACCCGTTCCAGACTTTACACCGCCATCTATATACAGGTTTATGATGTCAGAGACAGGCTCCAGATCAGTTTCCCCAGAATCTGCATGTTTGTCTGATGATAATGAATGTTGTCTTTCTGACTTTAACCCAGAGCAAAGATCTGACTCTCCTGAATCTAGCTGGTCAGATATTAAGGACAGACCCCTGTCCCCTGATTCACCTGTACCTCAATTCAGTGCATTATTTCACGAGAGTACATTGCCAGTAATGGGTCACAGATCATGTTCACCTCAGTCACTGTGCTCTGAGACTTCATTATCTGAAGTTTCCCTTGAAGACGTGCTCGTGTTAGAACATCGGCCAGATTCCCCTGATTCCGTTTTATCAGAAACTGACAAGAGACCCCTTTCTGGAGACTCCTTGACTGAATGGAGACCCATGTCCCCTGAATCTGTTCTGCTGTTGGAAGACATCAGAGGGTGTTCTCCACAGTCATTTGAGTCTATTGATGAATGTAGACCCTTATCTCCTGATTCACCTGTACCACAATATTTCTCAGCATTGTTTGAATCAGTTCCTCTAACAGGTCATTGGTCATCATCCCCTGAATCTGTAGTGTCAGAGGAGGAACACGAACTGAATGTTTTCACTTTAGCTTCTCTAGAATCTATAAATGAACGTAGATCTCTGTCCCCTGATTCACCTTCACCAGCACCAGATTCCCCAATACCCCAGTTTTATTCTGGCCATTTTGAATCAATAATGATAACAGATTATAGGTCATCTCCTGATTCAGTATTATCAGAGTTAGATGTACAGATGGATATATTTGATGAAGTGGTGATTGATCTTAGAAGGTCCTCACCCGAGTCCATCACATCAGGACATGAAAACAGACCACTGTCTCCTGATTCACCCGTTCCAGACTTTACACCGCCATCTATATACAGGTTTATGATGTCAGAGACAGGCTCCAGATCAGTTTCCCCAGAATCTGCATGTTTGTCTGATGATAATGAATGTTGTCTTTCTGACTTTAACCCAGAGCAAAGATCTGACTCTCCTGAATCTAGCTGGTCAGATATTAAGGACAGACCCCTGTCCCCTGATTCACCTGTACCTCAATTCAGTGCATTATTTCACGAGAGTACATTGCCAGTAGAGGGACACAGATCATGTTCACCTCAGTCACTGTGCTCTGAGACTTCATTATCTGAAGTTTCCCTTGAAGACGTGCTCGTGTTAGAACATCGGCCAGATTCCCCTGATTCTGTTTTATCAGAAACTGACAAGAGACCCATTTCTGCAGACTCCTTGACTGAATGGAGACCCATGTCCCCTGAATCTGTTCTGCTGTTGGAAGACATCAGAGGGTGTTCTCCACAGTCATTTGAGTCTATTGATGAATGTAGACCCTTATCTCCTGATTCACCTGTACCACAATATTTCTCAGCATTGTTTGAATCAGTTCCTCTAACAGGTCATAGGTCAACATCCCCTGAATCGGTAGTGTCAGAGGAGGAACACGAACTGAATTTTTTCACTTTAGCTTCTCTAGAATCTATAAATGAACGTAGATCTCTGTCCCCTGATTCACCTTCACCAGCACCAGATTCCCCAATACCCCAGTTTTATTCTGGCCATTTTGAATCAATAATGATAACAGATTATAGGTCATCTACCCCTGATTCAGTATTATCAGAGTTCGATGTGCAGATGGATATATTTGATGAAGTGGTGATTGATTTTAGAAGGTCCTCACCCGAGTCCATCACATCAGGACATGAAAACAGACCACTGTCTCCTGATTCACCCGTTCCAGACTTTACACCGCCATCTATATACAGGTTTATGATGTCAGAGACAGGCTCCAGATCAGTTTCCCCAGAATCTGCATGTTTGTCTGATGATAATGAATGTTGTCTTTCTGACTTTAACCCAGAGCAAAGATCTGACTCTCCTGAATCTAGGTGGTCAGATATTGAGGACAGACCCCTGTCCTCTGATTCACCTGTACCTCAATTCAGTGCATTATTTCACGAGAGTACATTGCCAGTAATGGGTCACAGATCATGTTCACCTCAGTCACTGTGCTCTGAGACTTCATTATCTGAAGTTTCCCTTGAAGACGTGCTCGTGTTAGAACATCGGCCAGATTCCCCTGATTCTGTTTTATCAGAAACTGACAAGAGACCCCTTTCTGGAGACTCCTTGACTGAATGGAGACCCATGTCCCCTGAATCTGTTCTGCTGTTGGAAGACATCAGAGGGCGTTCTCCACAGTCAGTTGGGTCTATTGATGAATGTAGACCCTTATCTCCTGATTCACCTGTACCACAGTATTTCCCAGCATTCTTTGAATCAGTTCCTCTAACAGGTCATAGGTCATCATCCCCTGAATCTGTAGTGTCAGAGGAGGAACACGAACTGAATGTTTTCACTTTAGCTTCCCTAGAATCTATAAATGAACGTAGATCTCTGTCCCCTGATTCACCTTCACCATCACCAGATTCCCCAATACCCCAGTTTTATTCTGGCCATTTTGAATCAATAATGATTACAGGTTATAGATCCTCATCCCCTGAATCAGTTTTGTCAGAGTTGGATGTACAGATGGATGTATTTGATGACATGGTGATTGATCTTAGGAGGTCCTCACCCGAGTCCATCACATCAGGACATGAAAACAGACCACTGTCCCCTGATTCACCTGTTCCAGACTTTACACCGCCATCTATATACAGGTTTATGATGTCAGAGACAGGTTCCAGATCAGTTTCCCCAGAATCTGTATGTTTATCTGATGAGAATATATGTTGTCTGTCTGACTTTAATCCAGAGCAAAGATCTGACTCTCCTGAATCTAGAATGTCAGATGTTGAGGGTAGATCGCTGTCCCCTGATTTACCTGTTCCAGAGTTTATACTGTCCACATACAAGTTGATAATGTCAGAGACAGGATCCAGATTAGCATCCCCAGCATCTCTGTGTTTGTCTGTTGAAAATGAATCTCTAGAAACTAGACCACTGTCCCCTGATTCAATATGTGATTACAGATCTCTGTCCCCTCATACAGGAATATCTATGATTGATCACTCATCTCCAGACTCATATATGTCATTGGAGGAGTGTAGACCATTATCCCCAGATTCACCAGTTCCACAGTTTTCTTCTGTCTGTGAAATAACATCAGTAAACATATGTCGATCAGAATCCATTGAGTCACTAGCATCAGATACAGATGTTGAGCTTTCAATTTTTGCATCTCAAACTTCTGAACAGAGACCCTTGTCACCAGAATCAATAATTTCATTAAATGAAACGAGGCCATTATCGCCAGACTCCCCAATTTCTGACTTCACATCTTTAGTTTGTGTAAATGTCACTCAGGTAAACAGATCATCTTCCCTAGAATCTATTGCATCTAACGCAGAGTTTGACATGGCGAGCTTTGCGTCAGAGGACTGTACGTTGACTGCGGATAGACGTTCATCCCCTGAGTCAGGTGAAGTGTTTACTGTTGAGGAATATTGTTCGAAATCACACAAGATGTTCAGAAAGGTGCCCCAATATAAGCTTGTGTGCAAAGCTGTTCCATCAGCATTAATGTCACATTTGCATGATCCTCATTATAATGGTAAAAGTTTCTGTCCAAAGCCAGGTGTGTTTGAGAATGCTGGTTGTACAGTGGAGATGGTTAAGACTCATTCTGAAAGAGACACAAGTAATGAATGTGTCCCCAACATTATGCAAAGGTCAGTGCAGCCACATCTGCATAAATCAGTTGACTTATCTGAAGAAAATGAAGCACTTTCCCCTGATTCTCTGTCTGAATGTGAAGTTTTATATGAATGTCTTATGTTCGTCTCAGATAGCAGAGCATCCTCTCCTCAATCATATATATCTGTGAATGAGAACAGGCAACTTTCTCCTGAATCTCCCATTCCAGAGCAAAGACCTTCTTCCCCATGCACAACAAAGTTAATGGAAAGTCGAAACTCATCTCCTGAGGCATCTTTATCAGTAAATGAATTCCAGAGACTTTCTCCTGACTCTCCTGTATCAGCATACTTAACCCCGTCACCTGTTCCAAATGAATTCACATTTAAATCTAGTATAGTGCATGAATCAGATTTCAGTCCACTTTTACCTGCAGTGTGTGATGTTCAGACTTTGGGCTCAGTGTTTTCTCAGTGGACCATAGATGAACCTAGACCTTTCTCACCTGTCTCTGATAGTTTCCACTGTGATTCCAGATCTTTATCACCTCAATCTTCCTGTTTTGAATCAGAGTTAAGGTACCCATCTCCTGAAGCAGCAACTTCAGAACTAATAGAAACAGTTACTCCGGAACCTTTAGTTTTTGAGGCATTTGATCAAGCTGAATCTCCTGCTTCAGTAACTGAGCTTGAAACTGAAGAGATCGTTGATAATGTGAGTCAGTTGCCAATTCATGACACTGAAATTATTCAGAAAGATGATCCATGTCTACCCAAATCTGATTCTAGTTTGTTGAATCTGGTGACATTTGAACAATGTAAGATACAAACAGAGTCTCTACCAGAAACAGAAGGTCCGTTGTTTTCTGAAATTGAGTGTACATCTAGTAAAGGTCTTAAACCATCATCTAATGTAATGACCTCAGAGCTGAGACAGGACTCAGAAAGTGAAACCAAGACATCTACATCCTTTAAAGGAAAGAATGTTTGCATAGAAACAGACACATCTGCAAGCGAAGAGATTACGGAGGGCTTCACAATTCTTCAAAGAGATAAGAGAGGCTCTGAAAGTCCACATGAAGAAGAACTTGGACACCAGTCAAGTGAAGTGTCTCCTCAAGAATCCAAGGAAAGGGTAAGAGGTTGAGCATGCAGCTGTGGGTCTTCAGTTTTAGTAACAGTTTGCCAGCCTGGAGGAATCAGACCTCAAACACGCACTGATTTTTACCATCTACTAACAAATCAAGACTGAATAGACAAGTGTATGATGAGAAGTGAGACGTGTCTATTAAAAAATAAAACTTACCATTTTCTCTAACTGTTTTTAAGACTGCATGGTTTGTCATGGTTAAGACGTATTACCTTTTGAATCTTTGTTGAAGACATACAATGTGTTTTGCATCAGGTGTTAATGCTTCTCAACTGTACCTTTTGGGCAAAAAATGTATTGCTGTTGTTAAGTTGTACTGTATACTGTATATAGCATTGTTCCATTACATTTCATTTGGTACAGGACAGCGTCACAATGAAGGGAAGTCATGTAGACCCTCAAGAGATAGATTTAGATCTGATGCAAGAAGAGACAAATGTAGACCATCAAGTACAGCTCATAGCACCGTCGTGGACATGTGTATCCCATCAAAGTGTCCCCAATAAACCTGAGCAGAGCCTTTCTCAACCCACCACACCTCACGTACCATCAGCAGAGGAACATCGAACATCAACTGGATTGCAAGAGTTACATTTATTTCAGATTTATCTCTGTGACTCCCACAGAAGAGTTACACCACATTTAATAGATTCCTCCCAACTAAGCTTAAGTCTTGAATCACCACACAACAAAAACTCAATGCCTGTTGATACTGCCTTTACAGATCTTAAGTCATTACCATCACTTAGCGAATCAAGTTTAGTCTTCCCTGGAACATATCAACTTTTACCTGCCATGACATCTTCTAGTCTGGAAGTGACTAGAGAGCTCAAACGCTCTGAGATGCCCACTGGTACCTCTGCGAGTTTAGACGTTGACTCTCCGCTGTACGATCTTGATCTTAAAGCCAGAGTGAGACCAGTTCATTCAGACAGTGTGGAGTCAGAGGCTGAGTTTTTTGACTGCAGACAAACGTTTTCTGACACTTCTGAGCCAGACGCTGGAGCAGCAGAACTTTTAGATGTTCCTTTGTCACTTTACCAAGTTGAGGAACCGTTATCATGCAGCCCAGATTACCTGACAAACTTCCCTAAACTAAGAGAATATCAGAGAAAGGACGAACGACCCTTGTCCTGGGGCAGTGAGGATCTGCCTATAGTTCTTGAGCCGGAGGATGAGGAGAAGGATTTTCCGGACAGTTATACAGAAGATCATTCATATGCTGAAGAGCTTACTCCAAGAGTTGGAGCTCAATATGATGATGATGACGATGACTCATTAGGCAGGGTAAGACATTAGCATGAGCTGTGTGTGCTCCATTAGCGTTGTGAGATGGTTGGTTAACGTATGCTAACAGTCTCAGAAACTAGGTTGTTATATACCCTATAACAAAACGGTAAAAATGACTTGTTTGTTTGTTTTGCTTTTGGACTAAAGCTTTTGTACATCCAGTTTATTTTTGTATGAATTTAGTTTGAATCAAACTAACTTGGTTTGCTCAAGAGCAACAGTAACACACTGCCGAAAGTCACAGTTTTTATTAACAGATGATGGTTGCTTTGGAGTGCACTGATTACGCATGGTGTGACATGTTAGTGTATCAGATGTGCACCCATAATGCATCTCTGCTGGCTCTTAGGAGATTGCTGAGGAACTAGGTTTGCTGTCTGATAGCTCAGAGGAGGAGGTGTTGACCACCCGCGTTGTGCGACGCAGAGTTATTATTCAGGTATCTGTGGGTGAACGTGTCGGAGCTCTTTTCAAACCGGGCCAATTGTTTTATTTTCATGTGGTGTTGAACAATGCATAACTTTTGCCTCTTTGTCGCCATCTCTGTTTGAAACATAAAATTGCAGTTTCGTTTTTGTATTTGTGTTGAATTTATTTCCTCTGAATTCATACTGTTGGTTTTTATTTAAATATGTATTGTATATGTGAATGTATGGAAATTAAGTGTAAAAAATACTGTGTGTGTTTTTCTCAATGAAAACTATTATTGTATGATTTTTATTGTAAATCTAAATGTATAATCAAAGTGGATGTTTTGTCTTGTAAATTGGAAATGTGCTGTTTGTTTCACACATATTTTCAGCTTCACACGCTGACTGTTGTGTTTCTCACAGGGAGATGACATGCCAGAAATCTCTCCTCATGCGGTGACTGAGGAACAGTACACGGATGAACATGGAAATATGGTGATCAAAAAGGTAAATAATACATTCTTTACCTCATTAAACCATTCTAGAACATTCAATGTATGTCCCTTTGGTAGAAATTTCAAGTGACTAACAATGCATTCCAGCTTTGCATTTTATCAGTGGACAACAATGCAACCAATGTTTTTATTAATCAAGGGTCAATGAACATGGAGGTCTTCAAACTTTATGATGCCAAGGACCCCCAAATATGATTAACCATTTTTGAGGGACCCCCTTTTCTAATCAATCTATACATTTTTCTGTGTAAGGAAATGCAAATAAATCTTATAAAAATTATAAAGACAACAACTTGTTTCTAAACCTAAATAGTTGCCAACAATTTCACTTTGATTCCGAAAAAACTATAGTGAGAAAAACTCACTAGAAAGTTTCAAATATAAACAATTCTGGAAACTATCCAAAGCAAAGAAGCAAATAAACACTGTGGACATTTATCATTTTTGCTTAATCTTTTCCCATTAAATTTCTAGGGGACCCCTTGTAACCTTCTGGAGGACCCCTGGGGGTCCCCTGACCCCAGTTTGAAAACCCCTGCCGTAGATCACCTCGTGTTCAAATCTTGATACACGTGTTTTTTATGTTCACACAGATAACACGGAAAGTGATTCGTAAGTTTGTATCAGCTGATGGTTTGGAGAGAGAGGAAGTGTTGATGATGGAGGGACCGCAGCAGGAGTCGGTTCGTGTGGATGAAGCTGATGCTTTCTCTAAAGTACTGAAGAGGACTGTAGTGCGCAGCGCTGGAGATCAGACTCAGGTGTGCTTGTGGGATATCTTACAGGCTGTTTAAACCTCATTAAAATTCATTACATTTTTCCCCTGACATTGATAATATCTTAAAAAAAATTTGGGCAAATTAATGTACTTTGCTTTCATATATGTAATAAAACAATGGTTTATTATCGTAAGGGAAAATACAATATTGTTACATTTCATCAAAATCACACCAACCAAATTGACTCGGATTGTTGGATTTGTTATATTTATTTTTGTATTGTATTTATTACTTGTGTTTGCCAATACTTGAAACGTTTCCTGTGTGTCCGTTTCAGGTGACGTTCTCTGAACCTTCTACTTACGGCGGAGCGACGGCCTCAGAGTTCGAGGACGAGCCGGTACTGGGTCGCAAGGTCAGCAAGGTGGTCAAAACCATGGTAGTGCAGGGAGAACGAATGGAGAAACACATCGGAGACCCGTCGCTGTCATCAGATCTCCCTTCAGCCAAAGACGACTTTGAAAAGGTCTGTTTCCAGCCGGGTCTAAAGTGGTTATCTACATGAACTTTTCTGTTTCTATAATTGTTCTCTCATATGTTCAGGCATTGACCTTTATAGGAGGCTTTGATAAGGTTCTCCTGCCTCATTTAGTAGAGAAAGAGGTGGTGAAAGAGGACGGATCTGTGGTCAAAAGGTCTGAATACTGGCATGTTCGTCAGATATGTGCTTGATTTGGTGAATGGTGTGTTTAAAAGGCCCTGTGATATCCAAGTGCACAGATGTGAAATTTTTCTTAAATGCATAAATATCACAGGTGCGTGTTCACTGTTTGGCTTCACTGCAAATCTAAAATTGTGTGCTTTTAAAAGCTTTGACGTGTGTTTATACTAACATTTACAGTCCGAAATTACACCTCTCTCATCTCTTCTTCTTGTGTAATTTGACACATTCAAATAAAAGCTACGGTTTGCATACTAATGTTTTTTATGAACAATTTATACAGATATATTCTACATATCTGCATGTGTTTCGTGAAAAAAACCTATTTCTTAATCATGAACAATGTAAGCGATTGCTTACTTAACAATAAAACAACATTGAAGATGATTCGGTTTTAGGAGGTTCACTACTAACAGGGAAAACCATCTTTAAGTAACATTGAAATCTTTTTGTTACGGCTAAACATTCTAAAATGTTTTGTAAAAAAATCTTGTGTTTTTGAGCAACACGTTTAAAACGTTCAAAAATGTTTTCATAACGTAACAGGAATGTTGGCAAAACGTTGCAAGAACATATTTGGTTATCTGGGTTATTGCTGGTAAATTGACCTGCTGTCGGCCACATCTAACATGATCTAACTTAAGCTAAATTTCTTCAGATGTCTTTAAGACTAAACGTCTTTGTCATGTTGGTTTCGCAGGACCCGCATGCATAAGACGCGCACTCAGAAGCGAACAGTAGTGAAGGACGGCCGAGCCAAGCAAACCCACCTGGAACGACTAGAAGACACTCCGGACACCCTGCGACCCGATGACCTTCAGCAGCATCTCAGTCAACTGCTTCAACGCTACTGCACACCCGAGGTCACCGACACGCCCGACGCCGGGCGAGACTCGCACGCTGGAGAGCAGGACGAACCACAATAGGTTCTCATCATCTACAGAATGTGTGCTTCGGTTGTGCCAGGTGTTTATGGAAGACGACTTATGTGTGTGTAGCCATTGCTTTTAAATCCAAGTCCCATTTGGTTGTTTTTAAATCTTAATTTATATTTATTTTACTCGTTTTTTAATTCTTCATTCTTGAACATTTCTTTCGTCCCGATTTTTCAATTCATTTGATCATTTTGTGACCAAAGATAGATTGAACCGCTGAGTGAATTATACCTTAGTTGTCAAATTGCTTGCTGTGGTAGGACGTGCAACTAAACGATGAAAAACTAAATGTGGATGCTGACCTCATTGTTAAAACACTGAAGGCGTGAAGACGTTTTTGTAAATAATGGACAATACTGTATGTGTGTGTGAACTACAGAAACTATAAAAGCAACATATACTCCACCGTCGGTGCGGCTGCAAGAAAATATCATCAAATATCAGAGTGTATTTGGGCATGTGAGTTCAAGTGTGGTAATATCTGGCTATTTATATGCGATGTCATGCTGTAGTCCTTCATAATCCCAGAATGCTTCTGAATGTTTTTGTTTCTCGAAGTGAGAATTTTTCATAATTTTACCGTGGATTAAATATCTTGAATGCGTTCACCAATAAGCATTTCGAAATTCATAGCAAAATAAATATTTCATCACTACACCAGATCCACACGTGTGATATTATCTGCGTAACCTACAGTATGTACAGTGTGTGTGTGTGTGTTCTCTGTGACAGATGTTTTATTTGACTCACTATGACTCACTATGTTTTTGTTTTTAATCATTTTATTTCGGTTTCGAGTCCTAGTTTTTTCCACAACTTTTCCAAGTATGGCTGAATTGAATGATGAACTTTTGAGATTGTGTGCTTGTGAGCTTTGACGTGTATCTCTTCCTCATGTGTGCCGGCTCTCAAGGCACTTACAATAAAACTGAGAAGAGCAAGGTCCTAACCAATGAACACCTGTGCAGATTCGTTTTTAATGAAATCAAGTAAAAAAAAAAACGTAATACGTCAATCATTTTTTTCAAAATAAAATGTTTTGATGACATTTGGATTTGACATGAATAAACATGTTGAAGTAAGTAATTGAATGGGCTAGCACAAGATGGCGTCGATGTGCTTTTGCGACGCCACGATTCTGCGAACTAATTTCCGGTCGTGTAACACGTATCAAGTTGTTGTTTTTTAGCTTATTAAAGTAAAGCGGATCTGTCGTATCGCTGGTATAGTACTCTCTACTTTTTATATCTAAAAACTAAAATAAAATCCGTCCAAAAGTCCCCGTTTTCCCATACCGCGTTATACGACCGGAAATTAGTCTGGCGCGCTAAAGACCTCACCGGCACAATACGTGCAACTAGCGAATTTGCAGTCCATTTTAATCACAACAATTCTGCTGTATACAATTGCATGATCATAATGCTATTGAAAACAGAGTTTGTTAATGATCCAGATTCATTTTTAAATAAACAAATATATTCCATGTTATTAATTCTGGATGCTTAATATGATACTGTAAGCACAATTTATTATAAGGCGTTCAGCAACTATAGCAGCAAAAGTCTTCCCACCGTGTGTTCAAATCAATTTATTCTGAAAACTTAATCTCAGTTCATATTGTGATGCATGTTAAGGGTGTGCCAGTGTATTCATGTATGTAATGTTGTGCCCAGATTTCATCCTGCAAAGATCGTTTTCTTTGTAACAAACAATAGCATGCACACTTTAAAGCGTTCGAATCTGGATTCAGAGACTTTTGGATAACTGGATTATTCAACCCTGGCACAGTCAGATTCACTTTGCCATCCAAAGTGAAAGAAACAATGAATAAAGAATATAAACAGATTTTGGAAATGAGCATCTTTCTTCAGTGTAAATGAAAGCACGTAGGCCTACATGTGTACATACACTCCTTATATTCATGAAGAAATAAACTACATGCATTTCACAGACATACGCACGTCGACACCTGACCGATCAGATCTGACTTCTATCTCTCTTCGACTCTTTTAAAAAAAGCTCTGTATAGTGTGGTGGGCTATATGAGAGCAGTTTTTTATTACACTTGTTGTTCCAATTGCTTGCATTGTTTACCTCATTTGTAAGTCGCTTTGGATAAAAGCATCTGCTAATCGACTAGATGTAAATGTAATACAAAGATTTTGGACTAAAGAAATGTTTTTGATTCAAAAGGCCTACAACTGAAAGACCCTACAAACTAACATTTGGGGTGAATTGTCTTTAGGTTCTTGTGTTGCTTTGAGACCATAGTTTTGTTGACATTTCATTGTAAGATATACACATAAAAAATGTCTTGTCTGATAACAAAAGAACACCGACACCTGTGCATACGGCCTAATGCCGCATAGTTATGAATAGAGAGAAATACTCGCCTTTAGCTCTTGAATGGTTCATGAAATCAACGTCAATACAAGAAGTTTGCAGAAATCACACCTTTTATTTCACACAATAAATCCTGTCATTTTCCATGTGATAAAATCATAAAAGTAACCTCATCCACAAAACTAAATGATAATAGTCTACCATTCAGTTGGTTACAGCGCGTATTGTCATACGTGTATTTGGAGATTTCTGTTTTGTATGCATGTGCAGATTATGTCTGCACATTTATGCAACATTTTTTCATTGGCATGTGTAGAATGTTTATTCAACCGTATCAGATATATAGTTTGGCAGTATGTAAATCATTTAGTTGAACAAAATGAACCAAATCTTTGAGTGTTAGGGGGTTTGGTAGTAAGAAACCAGGACTCATGTTTGGATCCCTCAGTTTTAAGTGTGTTTATAGATGACTGACAACAGAAAGTCATGCACTATTAATAACTACCAGATCAAGCTAAAATAAACCATCACAATTTGTCCTCGACTGCAGATTGCCATGTTAGATCATGTACACAAATGCTCAGGAGTTAACACAAGAAAATATCCAATTCACACAGATTACAGATCAGAAAATAAAAACTAAATCTGGATTTGCCAGCCACACGTATCACAGAATGAGCGTTCGAGTCTACAGTAAAGATTATAGTCATACAATACAGTATGAGATGTTACATTCTTTCCTTTAAATGCTTTGTAATCACATTTGTCTAAAACGTGTATGTTTATTTATAAGCAAACGACATTTACAAACACAATAAAACTCTAGATAAGATTTCCCCCTAATGTGTCCTATACGCTAATATTAAACCATTAATACTCCAAAGTGTAAAGCGAGAATAGCACTTCACGTAACTTCACGAAATGTGGTACATCACTGAAACCATAAGCAAGCTCATTTCTGACACGAAGTAATAAACAAATTCCTTATCTTCAAATTGAGAAAAGCACAAAAACTACAATGTCCTGTAAACTTCACAGCCTTACAGAGGTTTAGCTCGGTTTCAGTATTATCATGAAAACTATTAGATCATATATGCACAGATATTTTTGGCCTTTCGTATATTTTACATCTTGGCATCTTCTCATTTTCAGCCCTCCGGTTACATTTCAAACGAATCTCATTTGTCAGATCCTTGCACCCAAACACCACAGATTACAATTAATGGCTCCATATATGAATATTTGTTGTACAAAACTCGAACCCTATAAAAAAGATTAAGTGGTTGGTACTGTAAGAACATGCTTTCCACATAATGAGTACAGTGTGTAAACAGCATACTCAATTCACATAACACACACACACACACACACACACAGCGCATCCTCGTATGAAATAAATCTCTCTAAATAAATCTCTTCTATAAGTCCAGCAGGAAATGTAAACAGGACTCTGGTAGAGCAAACAGTGAAGATCACGATTGTGTCGAAGCTCAGCTGACAGAAGATGATGTGCTCTTCACTGCAAAACAAAATCACATATCACCATCATCCTATTGACTTTTCCAAAAATGTTTTCATTCAATATACACTAAACATTGACTTAAGGGTTTAAAAACAAATCGAACAGATGCACAAACTACTAAAAAACAATTGTGTTTTAGTGACTAGATTGAACTCTTGCTGGTGCTCAAGGGCTTGATATACAGACCCTAAAAACATCATGTCCCTTAAAAAAGAAAGAAAAAAAGAGTCTGCCGTTACTGTTGTATACTTCTGGACAAAAAAATAGAATGTATTCCTCCAGTCAACTTTTTAAGCATACTTTTATGAATCGTAAGAATACCTGGCGTACTTAAAGTGATAGTTCGGCAAAAAATAAACATGCTGTCATCATTTACTCGCCCTCTTGTCATTTCAAACCTCTTAGACTTTCTTTCATCCGCAGAACACAAAAGAAAACATTTCAAAGAATGTTGTTAACTGGACCCCATTCACTTCCATTGGTTTTGTGTCCATGCAATAGAAGTGAATGGGGCCAGCGATGTTCAGTTACTAACTTTCTCCAGATTATCTTCTTTTGTGTTCTGCAGAAGAATGAAAGTCATAAAGGTTTGAAATGACAAGAGGGTGAGTGACAGAATTTTCATTTTAGACTATATTGGTACTTAAATTCTTTAAAGGTGTAATGAAGTATATCCATTTAAAAGATTGAATTCTTGGCTTGAAGTTGTAGATCAAAAGTATGCTTGGCTTGTAGTGCCAAGTAATCGCATTTGTAATCGCAAAAATATTGTTTTTCATTGTGCATTAAATTAAAATAAATGAAACTGGAGTTGATTTGTTTTGATTTAAGCCATAATAACTCCAAAAACGGAACTACCTCACACAATAAACACATGATATCTCCTTGGCTTGAAGTTGTAGATCAAAAGTATGCTCGGCTTGTTGTGTTTAAGTTTATACAGTAAAAAGTCAGCTTTGGGCTGGGATAGTTTATAAACTAATATCAAACTGAAGCCCATTGACTTGAAAGATAACTTTTAAGTGTACTTGAAGTCGGCATGAAAGTAAGTAAGTAGCGATTGACTTTATTTCCATATCGTGATCTACATCCCAGTGAAACAACTTCTGAAATGAGATTTTTTTTTTAAGGAGAGACTTCATTTTGTTCACCGTGTACTGATTGAATCACTGAAAGTTGGGCGTTGCCAACAAAATGGACGGAAAATTTTAAGGCAGTTTGGAATCAGTCAGTCATTGAAGCCCCGCCCTCGTGCCATTCCTCGTGACCAGAAGTGTAGCGATGTCATTTCGAGGAGGGAGGGAGGTTAACGTTTTTGAATAAAGATTACAAGCGTAAATACCTTTTAAAATATAATGATGTGCACCGTTAAATAATTGATAATAAATACCGCAACACTGTGTAAAACAATTTGAATTATCATGTTTACTTTAATACCGATTTGAAAGTAGATCTGAAGTTTAAAAATTAACACCTAAATAGAACATACTAACATAAAAGAACATAAACTAAAAGAAAGCATACTTGCAGATTATAATACATGTAGTTTACTGAGAGTTCACTTCAAAGTGCTCTATCATATACTAAAAAAAGTGTGTTCCGGTTATGTACACTTTAAAAGTACACTTTAATAAAGTAAAAAGGGGCCAATTTAGTGCCAATTTGAATTTATTATTGAAATAATTGAAATAATACACCTATACTACTATAACATTTATATCACCTTACTATATACAGTGTTGAATTCTTACAAATGAAGACTTTGGTTCCAAAAAGAGATAAAATAGATTTAAATAGATTTAAATTTTAAATAGATTGGAGCATTCCAATTAATATCAATCAAAACAAACCAACCGCAGTCTGATTGAAGCCATAATAACTAAAAAAACGTACAATAAAACCATGATTTTTTTAATTATGTATGATTTATCTCATTTTGAAGCAAACTCTTCAGTATACCAAGGTATACTTTATTTAAGGGGTGCCAAATTTCATGTTTTTTCATTCAGATTTATGGACTATAACAATAAGAAAACCAACAGCTCCTGAGCAAATGATAATAAGGAGAACACACATCTGTGCACACACACACCTCACACCTCATTTGGTGGGTACAGTCGGAGAGCCCGAGCGGTGGAAGTGAACGTTCTGCCATTTTGCGTCTCTGCGGTGCCAGACGCGGGTTTCCTCGGCCTGCATGGTGCGGGGGATGTTGTTCATATCCATGTACTGCGTGAGTCTGATGTAGGCGATGCAGGCGGCGTCCTCGCCGATCAGATGCACGTGAGGATTCAGAAGAATGGTGTGGATTGGTTTGGGTCCCTTAGCGAGAGCTAGAACAAAACATGAGAGGCTTGTCCCAGTGTTTTCAAATAAAATGGCAGCTTAGTTCTACTGTAAAAGTGTAGCGTAGTGTCTTACAGTTTTCAAAGTAGAATCTGTGGAAATCCGTCCCCTCCACGAGGTTTCCCAAAGCTTCAGGTTCAAAAGAGGTGAGTCCTGGATCGCAGATCTTCCTGTGGATCACAAAACACAAAGAACTTAGACACGACAAGGACCAGAACAGAATGTTTAATGAATCAAAGACACTCACGTATATGCTTCAAAGTCTCCGTTATTAATAGCTTCGATCAGCAACTCAGTGACTTTAATGATCTCCTGTTTTCTGGCTGAAAAACAGAAAAACAACAACGAGTGAACGAAGGAAACATTGCAGCTGGTCTCCCAACAAACCGGTTTATGCCCGAGATTCTAAGGATTTTTTGAAATTCCCTTTGGAGTAAATGAAATAAGAATCACAAGGATGAAATACATTAGAAAAATGTCACGCGCCATGCAAACGTCTTTTAACTGGAGCTTTTGTGTGCCGACTTTATATACACAATTATACTTTTTTTTGTTTGGTCGACACCCACTTAAGATTGATGTGCCTGCTTTGGTTTCTTTTTTACATTAGAAATTTCGGATAAAATGACCAAACACAATTATAAACCTGACGTGAAACCGTGCCGAAAAACATGATCTGTATTCTGTCAATAAACAGGATTAAAATTTCAGGCATTACTCCCAAAATAGTCATTTCTACACAATATTCAACACGAAATGTGTCTTGTTTAAAGATAAAAAAATCTGTGATTTTGTGCTTAAAAAAAGCAATGTAAATGTAAAATAATCTTGAATTTAGTGTGTTAGAAAAAGGTCGACCCTAATTTAAGATTATTTCCATAACAACATTGGCAGATTTTTTTTTGCACGTTTTAAGCACAAATTCACTGAACTTTCATAGCTTTTGTAAAAAAGCAGGAAAGGTCATTTTGCTCATCAAGAAAATGCATCTTGATTCAAGATTTTTTTAACATTTGTACTGGAAAACAACATGACACTGCATACTCTTCTACTTACTATTTGTGGGACGCCTATTTTCTTTAACTATTTTTGTTGTATTAAACTGCAAAAAATGACATTCTTACTTAGTATGTTTGTATTGTTTTCCAGTATAACGGTCTAAAAATTGAATCAACATGCACTTTCTTGACGGACAAAATAACTTGTCTTGTTTTAAGACAAAAAATATGAAATTTGAGTGAATTTGTGCTTAAAACAAGCAGTCATTTTAAGCACAAATTCACAAAAAAATCATATTTGTGTCTAAAAACAAGATAATGTAAATGTAAAAAAAAAAATAATCTTGAATTAGGTGTGTAAGAAAAAGGCAAAAATTAATTTAAGATTACTTTTCTTGCTTGTTTCGAGTACAAATTCACTGAAATTTCATACTTTTGTTCTAAAAACAAGACTTATTTTTATTGGGTTGTTTTGCTCATCAAGAAAATGCATCTTGATTCAAGAATCTTTACTGGAAAACATGACAAAATACGAAGTAAGAAAGTCATACTTTGCAGTGCAACTATAAAACTGTATCTATATATGAAAAGTTTGGTTCATATTCTATTAAACTTTTCAAAAATATTGTTTTTAATTGTGCATTAAATTACAACAAATGAAACTGTAGTTGATTTGTTTTGATTTAAGCCATAATAACTCCAAAAACAGAGCTACCTCACACAATAAACACATGATATCTCCGTTTTTAAAAATCATGTTTTTATTACGTTAAGTCATTTTAAAACCAAACTCTTCATATAAATACCTTATATAAATACAGTATAGACACATGGGAGTATACAGTATATAGTGCAAGTACAGTAAGCAGTTAGGAGGTATTAAATGTCAAACACAGCCTATGACAGAAATCCTCCCTTTCGAGACTCTCAGTGTGTCTGCAGTTCAGTATTTGTTGCCATGTGAGGGCAGTAACACCTCAGTAAAACTCTAAACCTCTTCATACACAGCAGGAACTCAGAAAATGCTTCACACTCCGTATGAGAGACAAAGCAGATGTTTACAGTGATGCTTCAGTGATCAAATGACAGCCGCTCTCTATCAAGCTCTCATGAACATGAAGAGCTTGTGCTGTGTGGAAAAACACCTCAAATCAGACTGTTTGGCCCGTCTCATGATCCCAAACCCATCCCACTGCCTCAGAAAAGTACATAAAAGATTGATATGAAAAACACACTAAATCGTTCTTACGATAAACCAACTACAGTATGTAAACTATAAACATCTTTAAAATTCTGCTTAAATGATGGTCTTTAACCAAAGCTGTAGATGATACGAGAAATTATTTTAAATTATTTCAAAATGAAATATGTGAAATTATATTTAATATAATACTATAAATAATATGATAAAAAGCAGTCTTTTCAAGTTCCTTAATAATATAATAATAGTAAAAGTAATGTTCCGCATCACATCAAGTTAAAAATGCTGTAATTTTCTGAATATTTTATGCTTATCGTCTTTTATAAAATAGTAAAGTTTAGGGCAAACAAAAGTATGCTTTCTTCCTCAAGTCTCCAGAATCAGAAAAACTTTGCCATGCATTTAAAAACCGATTGAATTATCTTTCTCTCTCTCCGACACTTACACTGAATGATGACGTGGCTCGGGATTGGCTGAGACCGTTTGAGGGCGGGCTTTGTTTAAGGCCGCAATCAACCTTTGAGTTGAGGTAGAGGAACGCCAAAAGGGCAGATAGAAAGAGAAGCAGGTAGAGAGCGAGCAGGGCTTTGAGAATGAGGGTACAGCACGCTTCTTCGGGACATGAGATTGGGAAATGCCAACATGAGGAATCGGATGAGGAAGAACGCTGGGAATCACATCGCTCACGTTTATACGGTTTAGGAGCTATAGGGACACGATACACTACGACCGCCGCGGGGGATCAAGGATGGAGGAATAGATACGTGGACAGACACAGATGAGCATGGATGATAGCGTGAGATTAAGGTGGCGAACAAAAGAGGAGAAACAAAAGGATAAAATGAGTAGAATGAAGGCGAATGAATGATGAATCATTTTGTTTTCAGGGCATCCCTGTGAAAAAAACAGTCTTTCTATTCACATATATTTATATTTTTTACCGTACACTGTTAAAACTGTAATTTTACAGAATTTTTTTATAGACTTTCGGATAAAAACAGAATTTTACTGTTTTTCTCCATATTTTATGTATTTTTAAAATACGGTCAAAAAACGGAAAATTTCTGAAAATGAGCGCAAATTTACAAGATAAACATGGGAACAATTTATTTTACAGGGAAAACTTGTTATTGTAGTGTTCATTTCTGACGCACCAGCTGCGGCTTTTTTCAAGTTAACGAACAACGAACAATTCTTCTACAGCATTTATTTATGTTAGTTCATGTTAATTTCAGCATTTCCTAGTACATTATTAAAATAAATGTTGTCTAACATTACTTAATACACCCTGAATTAAAATGAATAACTGTGTTGAAATGAACTAACATTAACAAGTATTAATAAATGCTGAAAAACTCAATTGTTCACTGTAAGCTAGTGAATTTACTAATGTTAGCTAAGACCTTATTGTAAAGTGTTGCCGTACGATTTTATAGATTCACATCGAACGCATTCATTTAAACTAGCCACCTTATAAAATACTTACGAATTCCCATGAGATCAGAGTGAATATAGTTTGCATATACGCACAATATCATTAAACATAGATGCTTCAAAATTTTGGACTGAAATGACAATAAAGAGGAAGAGAAAGTTCACAGGTGTGTGTGTGTGTGTGTGTCTGTGCGAGGACCAGCTGTCATCTACAGTTATTAACAGCTCTGTGGACACATGACTGATCAGAGAGCAGCTATTAAAATAAACACTCATATTTCTGTTATTTTCTACAGAATGGCACTCGTATGAAGCGAACACTTTGTAAAGCTGAAGGGTCAGAGGTGAATGTACATCAGATCGGCTAGACAACAAGACCTGTAGCATAAGAGTCGTTCAGCTGAATTTCAGCCCAACATTCTAAGCATCGCAAGATTCTTTTCATGAGAATGAATAAACAACAAAAAAGCAGACATAAGATGGCGAGGTCACGCTGTACCTTTAATATCTTCATCTTCAATAGTTGTGTTGACGCTCTCTGATGATTCCTGAATGAGATCGAAACACACACATGTAAATAAATGATGATCTACATTCACACATAACATACGAGCACACAAAAGGTTTCTCATTTAAACACATCCGAGCGCAGTCTTCGACCTCTTTTTGTTTCATTTAGATGCAGACTCGCTGAGTTCAAAGCCGTGCTTAAAACACACAGTATGCATACTTACCATACAACCGAAAATGATGTTTAATATTTTAATATTATTCAAATAAGAGATCATGAACAGCTGCTTGTTATTGCAAAATAAACAGCCGAGAAACCTTTTAACATCACAAGCATCATCATCATCACCTTGTTTCCATCCGCAGGATTGTGGATAACAGTAGTCTGAGGCTCCTGATGTACGCGTGAAGAGAAAGACAAGAAATAATAATAAACTAAGAGACAGAGTGTTTAAATGAGAAGTTACAGAGGTAAAGCACACAAAGCGTGCAAAACTACAATCATTACATGACACATGCAGTCGAATACAGATTGAGCTTCATGTCATTTTGGTTTTTGTTTGAAACAAATGTTTTGATCTATTAGACATGTCTCATTTAAGGGTGAACAGATTCTTGCATTTTAAAATGTTTATTTAAATAAAAGTGTTAAAGCTTGGTGAACTTTAGGAAGAGGAATGTGTGGGAAAGAGAGCAAACTCACCCAAAGCATGAAGCAAAGCAAGAAACTATCTGAGAACTCAAGATCCTCCATCAGAACATTCAGTGCAGTTTAACTTGAAAGTTTGTTATTGTGTGTATACAGTTGTGTTCAAAATTATTCAACCCCCAATGCTGTAAATGGTTTTAGGGAATTTAGTGTACATTTGTAATTGTATTCAGAATGAAATCCTACAAGGACTTCTTAAAGAACCATATGAAACTAAAATGACATCAATTAGTTTTGTAATACAGTAGTAAATGTTTCTTTTGTGAATTCTTCATTGACATAATTATTCAACCCCTTAAAGACTACCACTCTGAAGAACAGAGGTTCAATGAAGTGTTTTCAATCAGGTATTGAAAACACCTGTGGATATCAGGGAGCAGCAATAAAGCCTAATAAGCACCAATTAGGCAGCTTTAAAATGACTGTGATACTCAGCTCCTTCTAGACATTTACTGGTGTGGTTACAAACATGGTGAGGTCAAGAGAATGGTCCAGGAAGACAAGAGAACATGTGATTACTCTTCACAGGAAGGGCAATGGCTATAAGAAGATTGCAAAGATGTTAAACATACCAAGAGACACCATAGGAAGCATCATTCGCAAATTCAAGGCAAAGGGCACTGTTGAAACGCTACCTGAAGCGTAGAGTGGAGAAAAGTCCCCGTGTGACTGCTGAGGAACTGAGAAAAGATTTGTCAGATGTGGGTACTGAAGTTTCTGCTCAGACAATACGGCGCACCCTGTGTAATGAAGGCCTCCATGCCAGAACTCCCAGGCGCACCCCCTTGCTGTCCCCAAAGAATAAGAAGTCGACTGCAGTATGCCAAAAGTCATGTGGACAAACCACAGAAGTTTTGGGATAGTGTTCTGTGGACTGATGAAACAAAATTAGAACTGTTTGGGCCCATGAATCAACGCTATGTTTGGAGGAGGAAGAACAAGGCCTATGAAGAAAAGAACACCTTGCCTACTGTGAAGCATGGCGGGGGGTCAATCATGCTTTGGGGCTGTTTTGCTTCTGCAGGTACTGGGAAACTTCAGCGTGTGCAAGGTACCATGAATTCTCTTCAGTACCAGGAGATATTGGATGACAATGTGATGCAGTCCGTCACAAACCTGAGGCTTGGAAGACGTTGGACCTTTCAACAGGACAATGATCCCAAGCATACCTCCAAGTCCACTAGAGCATGGTTGCAGATTAAAGGCTGGAACATTTTGAAGTGGCCATCGCAGTCACCAGACTTCAATCCGATTGAGAACCTCTGGTGGGACTTAAAGAAAGCAGTTGCAGTGTGCAAGCCTAAGAATGTGACTGAACTGGAGGCTTTTGCCCATGATGAATGGGCGAAGATACCCGTAGATCGCTGCAAGACACTTGTGTCAAGCTATGCTTCACGTTTAAAAGCTGTTATAACTGTAAAAGGATGTTGTACTAAGTACTAAAATTGAATGTCACTTGGGGGTTGAATAAAACTGATAATGATGTGAGCTCAGAAAAGACATTTGTGGTTATTTCATTATAAATGTTATGTTATATTTGTCTGACCTACACGTGCCTCTTTGATTTAATTGTAAGCAGGATGACTGAATGATCATAATCATTGTCAAACCGACCAAACCAATCAATTTCAGTGGGGGTTGAATAATTTTGAACACAACTGTATGTGTGAACTTTGTGCACTTGAACAAACTTGGTGATTATAGCGTTGAGAAAACATTATATATGATGACCTAAAACAAATCAAAAGTCTTTCTGCTGCTGCTGTCTGCTTTAAAGAACACAAAAAAATAAAAAGTGCCAAGAACAAGCTTTGTTCTCGTAGTAGAATATTTCATCTTCAAATAAAATTTCTGTCATCATATACTCACTCTCTTGTCATTTTAAACCTGTTTGACCTTCTTTTTCCGCAGAACACAAAACAAGATGTTTTGAAAAATGTCGGCCGTGGTCCCTTTTCACCTGCATCTGTTTTGTATACATACCATAGAAGTGATTTTCTTTCTTCTGCAAAACACAACAGAAGATATTTTGAAAAATGTCGGTAACCAAAAACCGTTGGTCCCCATTGACTTCTATTGTGTGGATACCAATGCAAGTGAATGGGGACCCTGGGCCGACATTTTTCAAAACATCTTTTGTGTCTTACGGGTTTAAAATGACAAGAGGGTGATTCAATGATTACAGAATTTTTATTTTGAAGGTGAACTATTCCTTTAAGTATCCACGCAATGATTTCAGGGATAAAAATGTCACTAGACAAAGCTTTCATAGTGAATTATCAGTCATAACTCTTATAATCATACTGCAGCTAATGATTTGATCCCTGTTTGTTTTGTTAAAAAAATATTTGTTTCTAAAGAATTGTAAAGGTGTGCAAAAAGCTGGGAAAACAGTGTTTAGAAATTCCATGATGCACCTGTGATGCCGGCTTAGAGATCAACATAATAATCTTAAATATAAAAAGTTAAATTGAAAACAGATTAAAAATCACGTTTTTTATTGTTATGTTCTGCTTGTATTTTATTGTGTTAGATAGCAGTATTTCCTTAATCAAACAACCCAACTGCAGTTCGACTGATATTACTTTGAATGTACAATAAAAACAAGATTTTTAAACATTTTTTACAGTTTTTGCAAATGAACTCTTCACACAATCTTATTCTATTAGTGAGTAACTGTTTCTCATTTGAAACTGACATTTTCTGTACCTCTAAAAACCTCTTAAGTGTAAATAATTCTGTTTAAATTAGAAAATAGATTAATTCTACAAGAAACAAGTAACTGTTAAAGACTCCAAGTAAACAGATGAAAATGAACTCAGGTCCCCCTACAAACCTAACAAAGCAAACCGAACACAAAAAAAATGCTTTTGCTCTCCAGACTGTGCTGAACTGAAAGTCTTAAAGAACAGAATTCAATATTTAGTGCTGACCACATCAAAGAACAACAGAACAATAAACATGAAAATAAATCAACCCTAGAGCACACAAAACAACACGTGATCAATATTGTGTTGCCATCAACGTGCCTTGAGCTCTTATGAAATATCCAACACATCAAAAGTCCAACATATCTGTTTACAAACACTTCTTTGCTCAATACTAGTCTGTCATACTCAAGTAAGGATGACCCAATGTTCATCATCCACTCATTTTATCCTTAAACTGGTGGAACCTGCAAAACATAACTCTAGAGCTGCACGATATTAAAGAAAATATATGTGATCATTTGCTAAATAATGTGTTACACTCGATAATGCTTTAAGTTTGTCTCTCTCATCTGCGCCCACTTAAAACTTTAACACGCAGCACTTCATGAAATAATTCTGCTGTTGAAAACACTCTCTTTGAGATATTTCAATTATTTCAATATATTGTGCAGCGCTTCAAAACTTTAATAAAGCAATAAGCCCCAAGAAGCCGTGGGTTACAGTGCATTTTATAACAGCTAAGAGGCGTTGTTAGGCACGACGCGAAGCGGGGTTTATTGCTTTTATAAAACAGTTACTCCATATGCTTAGCAAGGTTTCATTAAATAAAGTAAATAAAATGATATTTAGGCTATGTGGTGCGGTCAGCCGTTATATATCGGGGTATTTTATAACGGCTTAGAACTCCGCTCAGCCAATCAGAATCAAGGACCAGAACTGGCAGTTTTATAAGCAGAAATACATCACGACAGCCACGGAGAACGAAACAGGCGTGCGTCTACATCTAAATACCCATCTGCGGCACACATCTGCACAAAACTACAGACTAAAACAACAACGTTGAAAACTGTAGCGCATCTCACCAATGCAAGTTCTGTAGAGTCAGATCTCCTTTTCTGCAGTTTGGTGTTGTGAAACATATAAAAGTGTTTTATTGTCATGTTCTCATCCTTCTAATGTCAGGCACTGAAACACCCATCGTCTCATCCAATTTTGCAAACTATTCACTAAAAATACACATGTTGCTGGTAATGAGAAAGTAAGACACTACTGTATACATACAGCACTACAATGACATCACATCTCTACACCACACATCTCGCTTGTGTTTGTCTTTTGTTTTGCACTAAAGTCCAAAGACACAACCCAGCAAACACAGTACGTTCTGAAGCCGTCGCCAGTTGGTCTTTATTTGGTCAGTGTGACATTACTTTGTGACCACATTCTGAGGACGTCTTGGCAACGTTCCATTTCGTTTTACAAATTCCACCCTTACGAAAATGTATAAGAATAACTAAAGTTAAAATTGAAAAACCATGGTTCATGATCAGAGTAAAATCTGTTATAGTGTCAAAACAAGTGCTATAAAACGGTTTTTATTTATTAAATGAGTGCCTGTCCAGCACGCTGACATCATTTAAACATTAACGCTCATTTCGTTTTATCTGACTGGCTGATATATTACTTTAGCGGTTTATTAATTTTCTTTTCTTATACCTTACAAATGAGAGAGTAAACACATATTTCACGATCGATTTGCGCGTTTAAATGAACAGATCCTGATGTTCGTGAGTGTGACTGAAGAAGCTTTAGATTGTTGCATCTAAATAATGAACATCCCACTAACCTTATGTGGTAAAACAAGAATATAACGTTAAGTTTAACGATAATGTTTATTCATCTCTGTTAAAATCCTATACACTGTGTTGAAGTATTTGTTTTTTTTATGTCATTTACTTCAGTATTTAAATGTATGTCTTATGCTGGTGTGCAGTGCTGTGTTAAGTTTTATCAGTTGCTACTTTGTATACATATATAAACAGAAAACTACTCAAATTATGCATTAAATTGAATCTTTAACGTACAGATTAAATCAGAAATGTATCTACTTTCCAAACACTGTCCATCCCACACATACGTGTTTCATCTGATATTTCTGCTTTAAAGCTTGACATGTCTTGTTTATTAACTTCCACAGCCCTTTACTCTGAGAATCTGATAAACTGTGAAATCAAATCCAGCATAAAGTGAGAGTTTGTGAAATGGAGAGCAGTTGCTTGGCAAATGATGTTCTCCGCTCTCGGTGGAAAAGCAACACTTCTAAATTTAATCCTCCACGTGAGGGAAGATGCGTTTAAATAAAACGATAAAAACACTTTTTACAATGTGCCCATTTGGTCAATGTGCCCAATGTGTTGCCGTGACTATTATGGTCATTCCCAGGAACGTCTTCAGGAGGTAATCACCACGTCCTAGCAATGTCCAATGTTTCGTCGTCACAGCGAATATGGGAATCACAGAGTTACGTCGCTGGAATGTTATTTGTTACGCCATGGCAACGAATATGGTCCGGTCCAGATACATCGTCACAACGTAACTGTGTTAACTGGGAAACTGCGTCCCAAACCGCATACTACCATGCTAATCTATGCCATTTTGTAGTATATCAAGTAGTGTGTGCTCATATTGAATTACCAACAAGAAGAAGTGGACTTCAAGAACCCAGCTGATGCACTCATTCAAGCAGATACAAATAAAGTGTGGAACGCTAGACATTTGGGACACAACTATGAACAGATGCACACGGTTTAAAAGTCCAAACCCAGCATACCATCGACCGGTTATTTAAAAAAAAATTATATTTTATTCGGGAAAAATGATTCCTGACACGAACCACAAGAACACGTTGGTGTAGTGCTACTTACGTCTATTTTTGCCTGAAGCCCAGACATGTTAAATGCATAAATACATGTATCCTGAAGCCACGGTGCACATGCTCACTCATTAAACATGCCAAGCTAACATGCATGTGCAGCCAAGCATCACGCGTGTCGTAGAGTTTACATGAACTCGACAAAATGCGTAGTGCAGAAAACCCACCTTAACCCCGTCGGGCTTCTTGTACGGATTCTTGCCTGTTGAGTGAAATAAAAAAGATTATAATAAACATTATAGACAGACGGACAGAAGAAAGGTCATAAAGGGTTAAACAGATGCTTATAAATGTCTATAAATGCTCATTGTGCTTTTCCATATTCATGATCAGCTGGCCTTAAAACCCCCAAACCTCTGAATAAACATGATTCACAATCAAAGATTTACATAATGTAATGAAATATGACTTGAGAGGCATATCAAATATTCATTTGTTCCAGAGAGCGAGGTTAAAAGCATCAGTTCATGAAGTGAAATTAACTCTTAAAGGAATGAAGAATTTATAATAGTACTCAAAATATTGTGTTAAACTGCAATGTGATAAACATTCAGATGCCAAACAAGAACCAAAGACGATCTCTTACTTGAGAAGTTTCGTGTAGCCAGCATGGTAGTGAGGATAGCGCCCTAAAAGGAGTCCAGAAAGAACACGGACAGACTCAGACTCTGTGTCAAATATTAATACTGCTAACCATTAACCCACGGAGCATTTAGATAACTATTAAATCATGAGACCGCCAAGCGAAAAGTCTTTGAAAACTTTGACGAAGTTTATAGTGAAATTAAAGTGAAAGATGGAATTTTCATGACCTTCACTTAAATTTTAATTCTGCATGCTTCTTACTTTCAGTTTCCTCCTTGCGTTGAACTTCTTCAGACATTCCACAGTCTCCTGTCTGTGCATCATGGAGGCCACGGTGGAGCGTTGCTATGACAACAGAGAATAAAAAAATGAACCACGGAACCAGTCGTTGAATCTGATTGGATGAGCCATGTTGTAAAAGGATTATAAATCACATGTGATCACACATCGTGTATTAAAGCATCAAGTTGCAGCATCTCTCAGCAGCTATAAAGATAATAAACTATATTACCTGGAGGAGAGATTCTCAGCATTATTAATAAACACACTGTATATTGAGCATCTGTGTTTTCATATCGCTACAGTATGTCATATTGTGAGATCTAAAAGTCTAATGCTTTGTTCCACGCTCTTTATTACTCGCGGGAAAAGTTTGTTATTTTCGCGTGAGTGACGCTAGCTGACAAATATTTTCCACCCTCACGCAAGACGAGATTGACAGGTATCATCAGGTTCCTCTTCAATTGTACTAGGTAGGCTCACCTTACTTGCGTATACAGTTGGGCGGTCTTAAGTCAAATCAGACCACCAACTGACGTAGATTCCCCGGGGTGGGGTTTCAAAATAGAATCCCTCTTTTGTTCCGACACTTTAATTTTGCAATTTTACGTGTCTAATATATGCATTTGCAACTTAGACACAGAGTCATATGACCCGTTTAATGAACACAAGGCTTGTTGACCCTTCGTACAAAGGAGTTAAAATACTGTGGTGCGTTTCACAAATGTGTTCAATTGCATTACTGACATATAAGTGAATATAAAATAGTGAATATAACGCTCTCTATTTCTATTAGATTTACATTCAAATTCTTAAACGTTAACCGTCTAAAACCTAGGAGTTTAAATGGAATTGCTTTATTTTTACATCCCTCTGTATGTGTGGGTGTATGCATGTGACTGTGTGCATGTGTGTGTGTGTGTGTGTGTGTGTGTGTGTGTGTGTGTGTGTGTAGACATACACAGATCCAGGGATGCTTGAGGGCTTCAGCAGCAGTGATGCGTTTGGCCGGGTTTATGGTCAGCATCTTATTGATGAGATCTTTGGCATCTGGTGTTACCGTGTCCCACTCAGGAGATGGAAACTGTAAAACAACCACAACAAACCCAACCATCAGACCTTGCACGGCAAAACTACACAACATTTCATTTGTATACTGCAATTCTGTCTAATGTGCGGATTGTGTACTGGAATGTTTCAGTTTAATAATCATTAACTACACATGTGATTTGCACACATCACTTTCAGGAAGTCCTGCATGTGCTGTTAATAAATAACAGGAGAGATTTTAAGACGATGGAATGCTTAAGACCTCAGGACGGAAGGAAATAATTCAGTCTCATCCAGATTTACTGAACAGCCAAATTGGTTGAATTGATTTAACAAATGTATTTAGCAAATAAACTCTTATGGTGTTCATGAGAGAAATCTCACATCATAAGCACCAGCTTTAATCTGCTGGTAAAGGCGGTGTTGATCTTCATCCCAGAATGGAGGGTAACCCACAAGAAGAATGTACAGAATCACACCTGTCAAGAAAACAAGACAACGATCTGAAATCTATAAATCAGTTTAGACCAAAGAAAGACGCAGACATACTCGTTGTTTTACTGTGTGATGTTTATTTGGCTATATTATTGAAAGTCTTTTCCCTCTGAAAGGTTGGCCAAAGATGCAAAGCTGTGGTGTGTTTTAACTTTTAACTTTTAACAATGAGTGCCCATTAAATGATAGAAGTGTTGCTATTCCACCGAGAGCGGAGAACATCATTTGCCAAGCAACTGCTCTCCATTTCACAAACTCTCACTTTATGCTGGATTTGATTTCACAGTTTATCAGATTCTCAGAGTAAAGGGCTGTGGAAGTTAATAAACAAGACATGTCAAGCTTTAAAGCAGAAATATCAGATGAAACACGTATGTGTGGGATGGAAAGTAGATAACAAAAGTTTGTGACAAGGCGCAATTTTATGATGTGATGGAATGATCCAAAACTGCCAAAAGATTAGAAATGAAACTAAATAATATAAAAAATCTTAATGTAATGTTGTGTAATTCAAATAAGTTTTTTTTTGTAAATCCATATTTCCTCACATTATACCACCAGAAGAAAATCACATTTGCGTGAACGTTTCTTTTTGTGTTCTAAAAAAGACAAGTGATAGGACTCATGTGGGTGAGAAAATAGGTTTTTTACTTTTGGGTGTACTGTCTCTTTAAGTTTTTCTTTTGTGGTTGAACGGTCCCTTTAAGAAAGTTAAGACTTAAAGTACAGTATGGCTGCCTTTGGCAAATCTGTGAAAGTTTGTCCCCGTACCACATGCCCACATGTCCACCGGTTTGCCGTACGGCTCCTTCCTCAGAACCTCAGGAGACAAATAACCTGGAGTCCCGGCGAAACCTACAATGAAAAAGCACAAACCTCATTTAAACTTCACTGTAAAAGTTAGTTCAGTGATTTTTTTAATGGTCTAGAAAATGAGTTCCCATGAAGAATTGACTTAAGGCATTTTAGTATTACAGCCTAATTCTAAAATAACATTTGTCCCTGATGTCCCGTCACGCCCATGAGGCAGAAGAGCATTTAATGAGAGAGAGAGAGCCCTAGAGATCAAACTAAATATATACAAACGACATCAGAGTGGAAATGAATATAATAAAAGTTTGATATTCTACACAAAGACTCACTACGCTTAAGATGATCAAATATGACACAACAAATAAAATCATTCACAACACAACGTACTAACCAAACCAAGCCTGTTGGTCTCCCTGCACCTCGATGGCCAGACCGAAATCAGCCAGTTTCACCGCTGCTCCCTTCAGCTTACTGGCTAGAAGAAGATTCTCTGGCTTTGGGTGTCATAAAAACATCTCTAGGTTATATATAAAGGTTATTGAATAGAAATCAGTCCAGTCATAAGAAGACCTGGGTCAAAAATGAACAAGGAGCACACTTCACAGTTCTACAGACAATGGAAAAGAGACTTATCAATGAGGTTAAATGCAAAACGTATATTAGAAATACTATATCTAGGGCTCTTATGTAGCACATTTTTGACCGAAGTCTCCCAAAATGTGACGTTAGCCTTTAGGGTTATGCAAGGACTCCAGGATGTTCATTAAAAACTGTCACCCAGTCAAAAGATATAACAAATTGGTAACATTTAAAAACCATCAAACACAAAATGTGCTTCATTCCTTATGTTGAAACTTCATTGTTGCCTCATGAAAGACAGTACGAACATGATGTAAGTTACTGAAACAGATCTACAGCCATATGTGCATAACCCTTACAGACTAGAAAACACATTGTGAGGTTCTGAACATGACAGAAAGAGAGGAAGGAAAGAAGGAAGGAAGAATAAAAGAAAGGATGAAAGAACGAAAGAATGAAGAAAGAAAGAACAAAGTAAATATATAGAGTCCCTTTCATATGAGCTTTCATGATACATTCATAAGATTTATTTTATATTAAATTACAAATTTTTAATTTTAGTTTAGTCAACCTCAGTTAAAACATCAAAGCATCAATGACTGAACTGAATGTATAATGAGACTCTTGTGTCAGGGGAGAAATTCTTGCATTTTAATCCAAACCCATGAAACATTCAGAGAATTAAAACATGATATGCTGTTTGTTATGAGTTTGTCAGGTGCAATTAGTGACGTCATCATTGTGCAGATCAAGATGCTACATGCTACAGGTGATGTCATTCAAACTGTCATGCAGCCATTGCTTGTGCATACCTTACAGACCCTATTGTCATGAAGAAACTGAATTATTACACAGTCTGAAGAGAACGAGAGAGATGCTCGCATGTGCAAGACTCCACTGACATGTCACTAGGCTTTTAAAGATGCAATGGACCAGTATACGTTGCTATGTTACTTGAGGCTTTTGTAAGGGCACTGATGTATGCGGTTGCTAGTGTGCTCTGGATGGTTGCTACGGCATTGATATCCCATTGCTATTGTGTTCTGGGTGGTTGCTAGGGCATTGATATGAGGTTGGTAGTTTGCTCCTGGTGGTTGCTAGGGCATCGGTACGCGGTAAGTAGTGTGGTCTGGGTGGTTGCTTAGGTATCAATATGCGGTTGCTAGTTTGCTCTGGGTGGTTGCTAGGGCATCGATATGCGGTTGCTAGGGTGAGTTGCACACCAAAGAATAACATTTTGGGGTTTGATGAATACCTAAGAAGCCATAACTAGGGACTTGTCAGCATTAGATACGGTAACAGAAGAATTGTGGGAAGCTAATTACAGAGAGATGAAATAAAGAAGAACCTGATGTTTTCTTTTGTTAGTGAAGATAAAAGTGATAATGACAAACAGAGCAGAGAATGGAGAGTGGATCCCTTGAGGTGTGCTTTAACAGGAGAATCAAATAGTACATTATTGCTCGACACATTAACACAATTAAACCTTCTGCATTTCAAACGCGAAGCACGGCATTAGTTCCCACGTGACGGATCGTTGCACTATATTGCTTTTGTAAATGACTGTAAGGCAACTCCTTCACCGCGCTGGTGTTAACTACACAATCAAAATGAAATGCAGACTTGCTTGGAGCAAAATACTAACAGCTCATTACTCAAGTTGTTAAACAAGTAACAACACGTTTAACCAGACCACTGCTTTACTATCTTTCAAGTGACATTCACAGCATTCAACTCTTTAACAGATGCTTGTGTTATTTGTGTTTTATATGTTTCCAGCTGAAAAAATCCTTTCCGTCAAGGTGCACAGCTACTTTCAATGACGGTTAATGGAGAACGGTGCTTTCTGCTTCCATAATAATGTCGTTACGTCATGCATCTTACATATTCACTTTTGTCTGATGCCAAATACACAAATAAATAAAATGATGAAGGGAATCACAGATTATTAGAAAAAGGCTTTAAAATAAGAAAGGAAGGAAGAGATGGAAAATAAACTGCAGTTAAGTTTAATATTTATTATAGTTAGGTTTAAAAACCCTACCGTTGACGTTTATGTGAGACACCCAATTATAAACCAATCCTGCGGCATACACACTCATTTATATTCAAAACAGGGTTTATTTGGCTCTTGTATCTCTCTCTTTTCTTTTGCCGTTTTTTATATGTGTAAGTCACAGTTCACCATGGTAACGGTACAAAGCAGCCAATCGTCGAGCAGAATATGGGTGCGATGCAAATGCAGGTGAAGATTATTAGTGGACAGAAACAATGTCCTGGTTGCACCTGCCTCATTTGATTAGCAAATGACCAGAGATTCTCGCCGGGGTTTGGGTCTAAAGATGGATCGAAACACAGAACCCACCTAAACCCCATGAACCCACCGGAAACCAGCGGATTATGCGTGTTTAGCATCAATGAAACAAATTTACTGGGTTTCACTTGACCAGATACTAGTGAACGGAAAAGGTAAGCGTTAAAGTTTAAGGTGAATTAGGGTGGGAGAGTTTGTATGTATGTAAATGACATTGCCGCATCAAAGCTGCTTCGCCGTTGCCATGACAACCAGCACGTGACTTTCCTTTCAACACACAACAAGTGTCAGATCAAACTCAGATTATTATTAAATTATGAATGACTAAAAATGATTTTAAATAATTAAAAAAATCCATAAATATGATTTATTATTGTTTAGTTAACCTTTAAAACTATTTAACTCTAGTCAAAAAAGTCTCTGGTTCACACCTCAAAACCGTTGAAACTACAAGGTCTTGGATCAGTGTATGAGGGCCCAGGGAAGAAAGAGGCAGGTGAGAAGTTCAAGAAAAGAAGCAGGAGGAGAAATATTTGGTTTATGAGACCTCCAGCATCTCTACTCACCTTCAGGTCACGATGGACTACTCCCATCTGATGGCAATGAAGAACGGCCTCAAGGATCTGCTGAATGCAATGACTGCATGCAGACACCAGGGGGCGAGGGTTAGTGACACACACACACACACACACACACACAGCATTGAGAGCGGGAGAGTCTGACCTCAGAGGTGAAGAATAAGACGATTATGACGACATGAGCTTCACAGCTTCAGTGCTGGTTGTGAATACAAATCAGTGATTGTATCGTGAGTTAAGTGACATGTTTGAGGTTTTTCAGCTGACCTATCAACGTTGATCATTTTCCCCTTTATTTGTAGACAAAAAAAAAACGATGTATCTGAACAGCCATTGTTGCCAAGTAACTAAATCACGGTAATAAAAATAATTTCAGGTCAATTCAGGCCAAAAAGAACACAAAATAAAATAAAACAAAGAAAAAAGCAAAACAATTAGTTTGAACTATTCAAATACTCCTCCTGCACTTATTTTTATTTTTAAAATGAATAAAAATGTATTATTCATTACTTTTAGTCTAAGCAGCACGTTGGGTGCGTTTTTAAAAAATAAACGTGCTAAACTAATTAAATAAATAAAATAAAAAATGTATTAAATTAATAAAGGAATTTTCTTTGGTACTCGAAGCCTCCAGTGCAAAAAAATATGAAAAATATTGATATGTTTGCTTTTGGCTTAAAGAATTAACACATGACAAGATCAAATTAAGGAAACGTATTGAAAAGAAAACAGCAAATATTAAAATGGCCTCATCGGTGTTGATTATATAAAAGAAAAAAATTGATTTATTTAATAAACTAAACAAATTTTTACCAATTGAAGAATGTATCTTATATAAAAATATACTGTGCTTATATTGAATTTGTTGAGCCTGATTTTTTTTTTATTCCTATTATTTTAAATATCATCCAGCCCACCTGTACATGATCAAAACATTTAAGTGAAATTTGTGTTATAAAAGCTAATAGCAGTCCCGGCCAAGATCACCTCTGCTGTTCATCTCTTCCAAGTCTCAATGCTGAAGTGCATCAGGGCGTCTGTGTGCTTGACGTCTGAAACCTTGACTTCCGAGTCAAACACACAGCTCCCAAACTCTGCACATTACTGAGGTTCTACATGCACATTTCTTTATCTGGGTTGCATTCCCTGTCCCTCAGATCACCGCTGTACACCCCGTCCGGTGTACAGACGTGTTTCCGGAGGTCAGGAGAGGGTGAGTAACAGGCCAAGCTTCTGACACGACGACCAGCGGCTTACTGGTGGTTTAGAGCCTGTCGTACTAACCTTCAAGTCTCGATGTACAATGCCATTTACATGACAATGACTAACACTCTCTAGAATCTGCTGTATGCAATGACTGCCAGGAAGAAGAGACACAGCCAAGAAGCCGGAGGAGAAAGAACAGTTCAGCACACACAGAAAACAAATGACAGAAAAACAAACAGTGCACACAAAAAGCAACACTTTTGGAGCAATAGCCAGAACTTTGAACTGCATGAAATCCTATTCTGAATGAGTATCTCGGTCTCGTTTTCCAAGATGAATATCCTTAAGGAGGAGGTCACAAGCTATTTCATACATTCTGATTTCTTTAAAAATGTTAAACGAGCTGGCTTCTCAAGCTTAACGTTGTCAACTCGTCCAAAAACGACTATGACGTATGACGTAGTATTTTCACTCCCTTAGGGTTCATGCAGGTTTCGGAAAGGGTTTTCTGAACATTGATTTCCGTTTTGTAACGAGGGTTCTTAGTCCCTTATTGGACAATTATCCCGGAAAAGCACGCCCACGCGTCAACCAGCCAGCGCGAGAAAGAGCACGCCCATCAATACCGCTTCACTCGGCTGACCCAAGTTAAGCTGTTTGTTTGCTTGTTATATAAACGGTGGATGTTACGCTGGATTTAGAGATTGTTTGAAACTGATAGATTGTGCAGTCCCAGTACTAAAAGATGTCGGACATGAACTTCAGGGGGTAAGTCAAACTAAGTCTTGTGTCTGTGTTTTGTTGGCAATCAGTGTGTGCATGCATAATGTAAAGAATACAAACTTATAGTGAATCTATGCGATGATGTATAGTGTGCTCGTGTTGTAGTTCCAACATAATAAATGTGCACTGCGATATACATACACATTTCCCTATTCTCAATATTTCAAAGCAATGAGTTCGTCGACACAGACTGAAGTACATCTGCGGAACAACAGTTACCTCCTCAGGGACAACTGGCCATGTCTTAATAAAGCCAATGTTTATTTCATCTTGTTAAATAAAACTGAAATCTGCTAGTGCTGAAATACAATATACACTAGACATCTCATATTCAAGATATATTCAATGATAAAACTCTTCATATGATGACACGGCTTTAGCAGGTGAGTGTATTCTATTCTGTGAGTACTTGACAGACAAATGAAGAAGAAAGAAAACAAACCCTCTCTCATTCTCTCAGCAGGTATTGTTCTGACTTTTGTTGAAACTAGTAACTTTGTATAAGCACCTATTGTGTTATTGCTCCTGTATGACATAATTTATTGCTCCCTGAACTCTTTGGATAAAAGCATCTGATAAATGTAAATGTATTTATCTTGTACTAAAAGACTTTGCAAAGTAACTCATTGAGAAAAGGATTTTTGCAGTGAATATATAACATTTGATATCAATCAAAGTTTACTTTTATGAAACATTTGTTTTGGTTTTTGTATCACAGTGACACAAAAGTGAACATTTTCCAAAAGGCACAAGCAGCACACAAAGAAAAAGTCTGAAGCAAGTAAATCCATAACAAATGACGACATTAAAGGGATATTCCACCCACAAAAATGTTAATTCTGTCACGAATCACTTGCCCTCACGTTACTCCAAACCTGAATACATTTCTTTGTTCTGTTGAACACACAAAGATATTTGGAAATATTTTAGAAACTGACATTTCTAAAACATCATTGACTACCATATTAGGAAAAATGACAATGGTAGTCAAAGGTGCCCTAGAACTGTTTGTCTTCCTAAGGTCTTGGCAATATCATATATTTCAAAATATAACAAAATATTTTTTTCTACAATGGTAGTCAATGATGTCACAAAAATGTCAGTTGCTCATCCAGCTTTCGTTCTTCGAGGACCAGGTTTTTAACAACCAGAGTAAATCATGACAGAATCTTCCTGTTTGGGTGAACTATCCCTTTAAGTGTCGAGCACTGGAGTCCAAATAAAGTCAATGAAGACATTTTATCGTCAAAAAACAGATACATGTACGATTCACACATGAGCAATATTATAATATAATGATCATATATTATAATCATGTTTGCGGTACTTTACACTGAAAGTCTATAGAGAAAGATGTTAAAAATACAAATCTGATGCACGTGATTATTTTCAGTTTAAGTTCATTTCTGTGAATTGCGTCCATTGCGTGGTTTACCAGCATTCCATGATCAAATATCAGAAGTGCTTTGTAAGTGATTTTCATGGGCCGTCTTACGTTACATGTGTATTGAAGTGTTGGCTTTGTTTACTTATAATCTTTGCCTATAGACTTTCACTGTGAGTACATGACTGCATTCACACACTAATCAATAAGAAACCATAGAGCTGTCAATCAAGATTACCTTCTACCAATCACACATAATTCCTTAAAGCTACACATGACAGTTACACCACATTGCGAAACAACCTGTGTTGTTTATTTAATCCGTTTTTTGTACTTTCTTTAGATTATTCATGGATGTAAGTACAGGCACTAACCTGGCATCTGCTTCACTGTAGTATTCTCTGGCCACAATATCTTCAAAAAGTTCCCCTCCCGTGACTCTGTAAAAACGTTAAAAACACATCAGAAAGTTTCATTTCAGACCTCTGAAGTCACAATTTAAAGAGAATAATGCATCATGATTAGCCGTAATGAGAACGTGGACACAGAATGTTTCTGGACATCAGGGGTTGACTGGCATCGCTTATGAAAATGAACTTTGGTTTTACTATTTGCAAACCTTATTGTTTGATGGGTTGTAAAATAAAAATAAAAAAAGTCACAGTCTTACCATAAATACAATGGTTAAATTATGGTTACTGTAGTAAAACTATGTGGTTTATTTGTGTTTACCGTGTTTAACAATTTTGTAAGTGACAGGGATGATTTTGGGGTCGTAATTGGAAGCTTTAAAAGTGTAAGGGAAAATCAAAAAACAATTCTAAGCAAGTTAACAGCATAACTTTATTAATGAAGTGACACATTTATTTTGTGAAAACGTAATAATTTACATTTCCAAAATCAAGTTTTTATTTTAGGGCTGCCAAACGATTCATCACAATTAATCGCATCCAGAATCAAAGTTTGTGTTTAAATAATATATGTCTGTTTACTGTGCATATTAACTTTGTATTAATAAACACAAACACGTAAATATACTTCATATTTACATGTACTTATCTTGATTTACCAATAATATTAATTATACATTAAAGGTTTTTCAATTTTATATTTTTCTAAAATAAATACATGTATGTGTTTATGTTTATAAATACAAAATGAATATGCCCAGTACACAGACACATGTAACATAAAAACGAACTTTTATTCTGGATGCAATTTATCGTTTGACAGCCATATTTACTTTTTTTTGTGTTTTATAGTGTTAGATAGCTGTATTTATTTATTTAAGTTATTTTATCAAAGCAACCCAACTGCAGTTTGATTGATACTTCTTGAAATGTTATATAAATGATCTGTTTTTCCAAATTAATTCGGCATCTGGAATATTATTGTTATTGCCGTTTGATCCACCAGAGATATTCAACAAAGAAGAAAAATGCTGGAGATCAACCTCGGCCTCTTTCAGTTTATCACTGTACTGTCTCAATGAGTGACAGAATAACACCGCTTGTTAAAGTCCCAGGAAAACCGCAACGTGCGATTGCTTTTACTTCCACTTCCGTATTTTAGCCCATTTCCGAGTGAAATTGATTTTCGAATGAGAAAAATAGTGGGTGTGGCTTTTGCCTTTTCTTTCTGTATAAAAACAGCCGTTGCATTTGGAAATGGAACCGGCAGCAGACTGACAGTTGAAGGGGAGGAGTTAACGGATGCTCCGCCCAAGCCGTCTAACATATGTCATTTAAGATGTATGGTCATTACAGGAAGGAAGTGCATTTTCAGATTTTAACTGAAGATTATAAGGGCAGCAAATTTTAAAAAGAGAATGGCACACATAAGTAACCTTTTTACTATAAACGCTGCAATATTTCTTGAAAAAATAGGCAATGTCATTTTTTATTTCACTGGGACTTTAAAACAGGATGATTCAGGTTGAACGCACGCATGCACACATCCACACACAGCACGAACGCACAGGGTGAGAATGAAGTACACAATAATGGAAAAGCACATAACAAACCGATACAGCAATCCCAGAATGCATTGCAACAAAGTTCTGCTGTAATTTTTCTAATTGGTTGATACAGGTTACTGAAATGTCAACTTCATTTTTATTCTGTTTTGAAAAGTATGTATCAAGTTGAAATCGAATATTTATTAGCTGGTAGCCAAGCAACATGCAAACACATCTCTCAAGCCGCTGCACATTAAAATGCATTTGTTTTCAGTCACTTATATTGTGTGGTTTGAGTTATGATAGTGTACTTGAAGCTCATGTAGACAGCAGACAGAGACAGCTGGTTTAAAATGCTTGGAAATGACAGCCGCATCTCACACAAAGATAAAAGAACTACGCTATGTTTTGGAAAAACGCATTTGAATGACACTGTCAAATGGAGACACAACTCTGACTTTGATGAAAGTCATTCAAAGTAAAAAAAATACTGGATGTTTTTCGAGACATTAATTCAACCGTCACCAACCATCATATTATATTTCTGATCAAAAATATATGTTATATCTATTCCTCATATACTTTCAACATTTGTCCCACTTCTAAACTATCGTTTGATATCAATAAGAGTTCACATTCTGCTGTTGAAAATTGAATTACATGTTATGAAAGAATCTTCAGAGTGAAAATGAAGAAGGAGTGACGGCAAGATGATGATGAAGAACGATTCAATACGCCGCCAATTTTTGCGGATCAGGTTCAGTCTCATTATGACGCAGAAGCTCTCATTAATGGTCACAGCGTTTGTAACGCACACAAAATTACTCACAAATCAAAGACGAGGTAGTGAACGCCCTCCTCTGATATGCTGTCATGGAGCCTTACTGTGGAGAGAGAGAGAGAGAGAGAGAGAGAGAGAGAAAGAGAGAGAGAGATTAAATTGCATGACACCATCATTAGAATGAGAGCGCGAGTGAGTTTTCACAGACGGAGAAACTCATATACTCCACAAATTTGAGATATTTCTGCTTCTGGTTTCTTTTATTGTCCCTCCCGGTGCTTTATTATTACAGCAGAATGAGGACACATCACTCGACACTCACAGCATCTCATTTCACACGGATGAACTATGTATCTGTGATCATTGATCTGTGATCAGATTCTGATGTCTTTGTGTGTAAAGTATAAAACCTTTTTAAATCACATGAGAGGCATCCAAAAAACGCAACCTAAACGCAATGTTAACGCAAACACAACATTAGGGTCGGGCCGATAGATGATGCAATCGTTCATTGCTGATAGACATGAAGATGAGCATCCTGATTCCAACAAATGTTTTATTTTCGTCACGTGACTCTAGCTGCTCTGTACTGCAAATCACGTAGTAAACAAATATGAACAAGGTCAAAGAAAAGCTCAGAAAAGATCAGACCTGCCTCACTTTATGACTGTATAAAGAGGACACACAGTTTGCGCAGCGAGGTCATTTTAGTTGACTAAAATTTTAACTTTAAAAACGTTCCTATTCATTGAAGTCAAATAAATTATTGAACTCAAAAAAGTTGGAAAAACTGAACAAGGAAAAATGGAAATGTTGCATCAAAAATAGACAAAAAGTTTAATCAGTAAAATGATAATAATAAACAATAACTAAAAATTAATTAATCTAACATAGCAACATTGAAAATGAAAGAATCAATTATAAAAAAATCGTATACAAAAATTGCTAAAACTTTAACTACAAAGAAAAAAAAATCTAAGAATAAAAGCCAATATAAAATATTAATAAAAAAACTAAGTAAATCTATAATAACTCTGCTGCGCAGCATGTGTTGTACACAGAAGACACGCCTCATTTTGTAACTCTTTTATTGAATATAACATCAGAAATACAATAAAATCAAGCCTCACATTACATCTTTATAAATAATTTGTTATGATTACATGATTTGTTAGTATTTCGACATGCCACAAAAAGGTTTTATTTTAATTTATTTAATTGTTCATTTCTTCCCAAGCCTTGAAACCTCATTATAGTATAGACATTGTAGTTTACCCATGGTACCCATGGTATTTGTAGGAAAACTGTTAATGTATACTCTCAAAACGGATGTTTGAGATAATAACCAAGAACGGTGAAGGAAAATCTATTGATGCAGGATTGATCATGTCGACTTCTTAATTTGAATCAAATGATGTTTAATTAAATGATTCCTGAGATAATCTCTCCTAAAGAAAGTGTCAGCTTGACCTTCTTATTAATAAATACGGATGGATTGCACGTCAGAAGAGAGACTGTGGAGGAATCCCTCCGCATGAATATCTCGGGCATCTTCTCTCATCGATGATACGGTCGGTTGCCTGAACCTGTTGCCATAGCAACCTAGAGAGAAAGGCTTTCCAGCCGACGGCTGCTTTGGAGAAGTAAGCCTTCGGTTTAGTTTAGGAAAGACGTTGGGTTTCGTGTTATGAGTAACGGATGCTGTTATGACAGAAGTGTGGCCACAAATGCTAATACGGAAATTAAAGTCATTGTCATTCGTTATAAACGATAGCAAACGCCATTTATCAATGGCAAAAAAATTCACAGCGGTCAGCGTTCGTCACGGCTAAAACCGTCTACTGTAAGATCTCAAAACAAAACATGTTCCCGTGTTCATTTCAATGACTTTAGAGTGATCCTGTGTAAGAAAACGAACATACGGGGGTGTAAATATTTCACTTTATCTGTAGCTTTGTGTTAGGTCCATAATTACAGCAAGAGAAAACACCCACGTGTGTAATCCTGCAGCTGGCTCGGAGGTGGATGAGTGTGGGCAGAAGAGCTCGGACAATTTTAGCTGTAACCACCTCAACAGTCAGAGGTCACATTTATATAAATCACACAAAATGTAGTTTTTTCCCAGCAGTTTTTACTACGGTAACAGCACAGATTTGAACATGGTGGTTGAAATACCAATGTGAGATCTCTCTTCAAATTTGTGAAGCATTGGTTTTATTTTTACTGCATGATTATTCATAGTCAGGTAAGAGACATTTTCAGGATTGTCACATCTATAACACTACATATTCCTCATAAATGAACACATGAAAATGAATATAAAGTAACTATTTGATGTTCTATAAAGAGGCATCACTTCTCCATTCATTGGGTATTACTGCTTCAGGATTATGCATTTTATTTTAAAGAATTCCTACAAAGTTAATCGTCTCCCAAACACTGCGTCCTTTTTTTGTCGCATCCATAACGCAGGTTTATTTCCCTTTTTTTTTTTCATAGACTGACTTTTTTTGTTGTTTAGACTCTATCCACAAGGGTTCAGTAAAATCTAAACATATGGTTCAATATAATCATAACAAATTCATTCTCTGAGCATTTTTGTCACATCCATAACGCAAAATGTCTCGTCCATAACGCTGGAATTGCCCTGCTCAATATGGCTCAGTCTGTGGTGTGCAAATTCGTTATTATGCTCACATATGGAGCGATGCGGTCACAACGTGCATGAGGTGCGGCACGCTCATTTTTCTAGGCGCGTTGGAACCACATCAAGTTGAAAAAAGTTAATTTACATTTATTCATTTGACAGGAGCATTTATCCAAAGCGACTTACAAGTAGGAGAGCATATAAGAATTGTGTCAACACACTAAACAGTACCGTTAGTTTACAAGGCCATGATACTAGGAGGATCAAAGCTGGAGTAAGCAAAGAAGAGAATGGAAAACATTAAAAACATTACTAGACACAGACAGTGATTGGTTAGTCAAATAAACGTGGAAGAGGTGTGTTTTGAGCTGTTTTTTGAAAGTTGTGAAGGAAGCTGCAGTTCGGGTGGAGGCTGGCAGTTCAACTTTTCAGAATGCCGCACGTGCACCGCAGGTCATGTGACAAGAACCAAACAACCAATATAGACAAGCTCAGTGAAGAGCGTAAATAAATTAGTAGCAGAGTTATTGCATGTTACATATAATCCATACATCTTTTGTTCATGCATCTCGTCTCAATGGCTAGCGTGGCCCATGGTTATATTTCACAGTTCACCTATTTTGCAATCCTCACTTACATAAATGAACTATAGTGTCCTGCACCCACTGGTAAAAAAAAAACAGTAAAAACTCTATAATATAATTTTTGGTTTGACTGTATGAAACCGTGAGTTTTATGACATAAATGATTTCTGTGTGTGCGCCAGAACCCACCGATGTTTGTATGCTTGAGAAGACGACAAATTCGAGCCTCTCGTTCCAGCTTTTGGTGATCTAGAACGTAAGAAAAAAAGTTTGAGTTAATTTGTAAATGACAAATTATGTGATACACTATGTTCCATAATACACTTTTATGCATTGAAATTTTTTACTGTTGACTTCTTAAAGTTGCCATCTGTATTTTTTTACAAAAAAAAAAAACTTGTTACCCCAATTCACAACAGGAATATAATAATAGCTAGTTATAAGATAATAATCTAATAATAAAGCTAATAATAGTAATAATCAGGTACAATTTATTATAAAAATGTACTCAAATAAAAATAAGTAAAGTAACCTGTAAACTACTGTTTTAGACAGCAATGTGACATTAAATATTGTAACTATGAAAAAGGCTAAAGTTTTAGCTATTCAATCCACTGAAAAACAAAAACAAAATACACCAGTCGAGAATTGTTCTAAAACAAACTTGTTCTTTTAAACAACATAGAGGAGAAAACTCATAATCCAGAATCAAACTCATGTCAGAGATGCTCGGGTGCTGATAAACGGTCTTATCTTAATTGTAAATATTGATTTGCTGAAAATGGATTTCAATGGATTGTGTCAAAATGATTCTTTTACAAGTTTTTTTAAACTCGACTGGGTAAAAATATAATCAAACGAAGACAAAACGTCATGTCACTTAAAACAAAGTTCGGATCAATATGAAAATGCACCTCAATACTGACTTTTATACACAATCAATTTGTTTCTCAAGAGACAGAAAGATAGAACTTCTTTCATACACAACTTGGAGTTTGGACAGTTTAACCTGACGCTTCTTTACTGCTATGAGACGCACAATGAGAAAGAAAATGCAACTTGCAAGATAATGTGAATGGAATATGTGATACGATAGTGAATTAAGGTGGTAAAATCAATTTAAATTACATCTAAATATATTTAAAAACAGAACATTATACACACTTTACATTCTTTATGGGTGAAGAAAGCAATCATTATGTCGTGACTATTTATTAATATGAGTTGTAAGTAAATTTATTAATATCAGCATGTAAAAATCATTTAAAGGGACAGTTCACCCAAAAAATGTATATTATGTCATTATTTACTCGCCTGCAGGTTGTTCCAAACTTGTATAAATATTAAAGGAGGATATTTGGAATGTCAGTTAGCAAAAATTAGATCTGTTTGCTTATTGACATTCTTACAAATATCCTCCTTTGGGTTCAGTAGAACAAATACATTTATACAAGTTTGGAACAATCTGACGGTGAATAAATGATGACTGAAATTTTCATTTTCATCTCTTTAAGTTTCATTCTGGACCAGGATCACTTATGTTGATGATCCTAATAATGATCAGAAAAGTTAAGAAATATTCCACGTTCTCCATCAAATGTCCCAGATGGAGAGTTTTCCATTCAAAACTAGTTTTTTTTTGCATATTTTAAGTTGCGTTGACCCAGTTCAGTCAGGTCCCATCTGACAGACACACACACAGAATGAGAGATATAGGCCAGCTATTTCCAAAGTTATCAAATCAAGTAAACTATCCATCGACAGTGATATTCAGATGCAAACTCTTCCACGATACTGTCTTGGTGATGTGAAATTCTGCAGAATAAATTTAAATGTGAAAAAAGTGGTTAAGAGAGAGATTCATAACCTTGAATGCATTCGAGTACTGAAGTTTGAAAAAAGTTACTGCAAATTAAGGCAAACTGCGACAAGAACTTTTTGGACTCCTCATCCAACTAAAAAGATAAAATCATTAGTTCTAAGAGCAACGACAGTATTCATAAAGACAGCAAACACTAAAACATACTTTTAATAATATTAAAGGTGCAGTTCACCTTTAAAATGAAAATACTGTCATCATTTACGCACTCTCTTGTCATTTCAAACCTGTATGACTTTCTTTTTTCTGCAGAACACAAAAGAATATATTTTGAAAAATGTTTGTAACAACAGCACAGCCCCCATTGTGTTGTAACCAATGCAAGCGAATAAAGGGTCTGTTAACAACATTCTTCAAAATATCTTCTTTTGTGTTCTGCAGGGGAAAGAAAGTCCCATAGGTTTGAAATGGGCGTCGAAATGATGACAGAATTTTCATTCTGTAAGTAAACTGCTCCCTAACCCCCAAATTGAACAGGCTGCAATGCATGCTGGGAACTTGCAAATCCTTGTTTATGCAAAGTGGGGTTTTTTTTCAGATTGAAACCTTGACACATTTTGGACAAACACTTGGGTATGTCAGTGCAACAAAACAATCTTTGTTAGTGTATACACTAAATAATAAACCTGCACCAACTACTGAAAATATAAACTGTATGTGATTTTTCGCCATTTAGATTTTTACAAAATCTGAAAGCTGAATAAATAAGCTTTTCATTGATGTAAGGTTTGTTAGGATGGGACAATATAGGGCCGAGATACAAATATTTAAAACTCTGGAATCAAAGGGTGAAACAAATATTGAGAAAATGGCCTTAAAAGTTTTCTAAATCAAGTCCTTCACATAACATATTACTCACAAAAATAGTTTTGATATATTTACGGTAGGAAACTTCCAAAATATATTTAAGGAACATGATCTTTACTTAATATAAAAAAATTTGGCATATAAGAAAAATCGATAATTTTCACCCGCACATTATATTTTTGGCTACTACAAAAAAGTTCTTGTGCTACTTATGACTGCTTTTGTGGTCAAGGGTCACATATTTTATCAAGTTACTTTATCACGTTTGCTGGGAGACGCTTTGAACGTTTTTCTTAGTGGATGAGTCAAACATGCCCAGAGGCTTCGAGTGTATATATATATGTATTTTATATTTATATTTTATGTGTGTGTAGGTGTGTGTTATAGTAGTGGAACCGCTACACCTGAACAAAGCTTGCGACTCACCTCTGAGGTTCCTGTGAGTCACACACACTAAACTTCATGAAAGTGAAGTTGCTTTGGTTGACACACATATTCAATGTTACGGTTTAATGAGGATTGAGAAGATTACGCGAATAATAAAACTGATAGCAGTCATTCAGTTTCTGGGTCACAGCGGTTCTATCTGACACTGAGATCACTGAAGATCATATGCAGATATTATTATTCTCTCTCTCATTTCATTCATTCAAATATCAGACAAACAGAAGTAAACACGGCTCAATAGTGGCCTGCTGTCGAGTCCAGCTCTGGCAGGTCCAACGTTTGCATAAAAAGCAAATGAGTGCAAAAGAGGCCAAAGCAGAGCTCAGGAAGACAGAACAAAACAAAAGACATTTATAAAGTCTAAATAAAACAGTATGATGATCCTAAACCTTTCCTCATTATATTGCATATTTAAATGGGATCCAGTAAGAAAATGTATTTCTTTTGGGTGAAGATGTCTTTTAAAGGCCTAGCGTGTAACTTTTAGGAGGATCAATTGATAGAAATGCAAAAAAATAAACATAACTGTGTTCAGAGGCGTGTAAAGACCTTACGTAATTGAGCATTTTGATTGTATTATTTTACAATGAGCTATTTCTACCTACATACACTGCAGGTCCCCTTGCATTGAAGTCGCCATGTTGTTTCTACAGTAGCCCCAAGCGGATAAACTGCGCGTTTTGTAAATATGTTATCTCCTTCGGTAAAGAAGCGAAAATGCGACAACATCTTTGTTCTCTGCCAAGGGCGAGGTGGAGTGAGCCGTTTGTTGCAATTCACAACCTCACCACTAGATGCCGCAAAAAGCTCCGCAGTGCTTCTTTAAAATTTTGTCATTTAAGAAATATATTCAAGACAACACAGTTTCATTCATCAAGCAATAATTGTACGTGACTCAAAGCACAATAAATCCGTTCAGATTATAAAAACTGCGCATTTTGTCAGTCTTCTTAGTTTCTCAACAGTGTGCTGAAAAAACTGTATGTCTGTGATGAAATAATGATATCTTAATGTCTTCGCAACGTCATTTTTAAAAACAACTAAAAATGTATTTTCATATATATTTTAGTACTATTAATTGTATATTTATTTTATTAAACAAGAGAGAAATGCACAAATGAACACATAACATGTATACTGTACAGATGGATCATACAGACATCATGCATTATGGGTCCCAACATAACTGTCAGACAATATATTTCTCTCAGTCTTAAAGCCTGACCAACAACAACAAATTCAACATTCTTCCAAAATATTTGCCATGAGAACATCCTTACACAAATCACATATTAAAGTGTGCATGTGTATTTATGGTTTAGTGCACAGATCACATAAGACACATTACCTTTGCGATTTGCGAATCGCGATATATCGTATAAGCCGTGTTGCGGTATCTATATGTAAATTAGAGGCTGCAGGTTTGACAACTCATTTCATTTTTTTGGTTTGTGTTTCCATAAATGTTCCTTCAGTTTCTCCGTCCGTTCACTCACTCCATCATTCAAATTTCTGACGTTTGTTTATGTGTTTATGATTATTTTTTACTCGTCCATTTTTGGCGATCGCCCCCGCGTCTGCATATGCAAATGAGCATCTGATAACTCCAGGCCTACGCAAATGAACGGAGCACTCAGACCCCACATTGTTTTACACCACACACATTCATTTGAATAGCTGGATAACATTTACTGCTCAGATGAGAACTGCACAACATTGCTGTTAGACAAGATGATTGAGCTTAAAACAAGTGAAAACACAAAAACCAATATACACTTCATTATTTATGATGTTATTTATTTATATATTTGATCATTTGTTGTTTATAACTTAATTTAAACTATATGCATTTCATGTATATGCATTACTTTAATCGTACATTACTTATACAATATAAAAAAAATCATGTAAATGCTTATTTTATGTATATTTCTAATGTAAAGAAAATGAAAATTGCACTCTAAAATACTTCTAAAGGTGATTATTCTTTGAGGAAACAGACGTTCTTCATGTGTGGGCTGAAAACAATTCTCCAGGTTCATAATGACGTTCGTGACATTTATGCTCAGACTTTCAGAATAAAAACTCTGTGTAAAGCCAACAGTGTGTATGTTTGGGGTGTAATCTAGGATTACGTCATCTAAACCCCCAAAGCAACCTACTGCAGTCTCCATAGCAACAGTGTGGAAATTTGTTGAGTAGGATTCGCTTGAATCCGGTTGGCCCTCGACCCGCTTTCGTATAAACTTCATAGAGATTTCTGTTTCTTTACAAGCACTGACAGGTTGATGAAGAGCGAGCAGACATTCCTTTCATTCTGAACTCTCTCATGGGTGCGTGTTGAGTCCGGGGCGAACATCTGCAGGTTTGGTTGATGGTGGATATACTTTTTCAAGCTACGAGAGTAAAAATGTTCAATGCTTACAGGATTTCCAAAATGTACGATGAAATCATTCCTAAGATCCTTTACAAAGCATGATTTAAGAAAGGCCATGATCTTCCTCTTGGACATGCACAAGAGCTCATGATCCAACAAGGGCAAACTCTGTTGGTCATTTCTGTTCTTGGACCTTATATTCAAAGTTCAGATTTCCATTCACGTAAACTGCACATCACCCTCGGCATTTGCATCAGGCCTTTGCATAAGGAACAAGGACTTCATTTCAAGGCGATAAGACATCGTTTCCCAAGAATGATGTGCCAATAACAGAAGACTCTAACATCCAGCTTCAACTTCAATCGTTCAATTATCTCCACAAACAAAATGCTGCATTGATTCCAAGGCACAGTCTCCCAAATACAAGTAACTAAATTTATACTAATCACAACCATTTACCAAACAATGAAGCCACAGGATTTGTTCCTTATTATTCAATCTTATTGCTTATAATTGCTCATTTCTTTACCATGCACCGACTATTTCAGACATAATTACACATTTTTATAACAGGCACAAGCTAACAAGACTACAACAGTTTTGCATTACATTTCTGCGCAGGTGTTGTATACAGGCGGTCTGTATCTCTATATAAACGTGGCTGTAAGGTGCAAAACAAAACAACAAAATGCAAAACTGAAAACGAAATAAAAAACGAAACTATTTCATTCTAACAAAGTACTTATATTTTCCAGTTTAACTTTTTTGCGTGTTTTTTTACTTTTTGAGTCTGGAATTGTTGTTGTCCTTTAAAGGTCTCATGAACTGGCCTTGTTTATTATTTTATACTGTTGTATGAGGTCTAGTAATGACGTTCGCGTGATTTTTACGTTCGAAAACCTATCAATAAGTAATAGGCTATTTTCTACCCAGGTTTTGAGGCCAGCTCTGCAAACGCTCGGTTTTAATGGGCGTGCCGCATTGAAGACTTTATAATTAAATGCCCACTGCTTTGATTGGATAACAGTTTGCGTAGTTGGAGCCTTCTGTGAATTTGCTTCGAGACGTAACGTTAGGTTACACATTATCACCATTCACAGTTTTCGCAGGGCATTAGTATCATCCGTAGACCTCCTGTGATTTATAAATTACCTCCCCACATCAGTATCTCATGTGACGCAATCGCACGGGATGATTTTACTCAAATTTACTGACTTATTTCCCGGATGTTATGGCAAGGCTTTGCGTATAGTTTGTATAGCCCATAGTTGTATTGCGTTTAATGATATATGACCGTACCTGTCAGCATTTGAGACCCGTGATCGTGAACAAACGGGAGACTCCCGGTAACTTATGGATAACACTCAGGACCCGAAATTTTATCAAAACAGCCTCCATTATTCGCAGACGGTGGATAAAAACTTGAAAAAGATAAATGAGCCCACCAAATCACAGAGATGGCGATTCTTAAGCACAGGCTTAAGATCACAGACAACCTCTTCAAGTATTACACATGACTAGAGGTGTGAATAGTGCTCAGGGCACATCAAGCGATCTCTAACAAAGCAATAGTGACGCATAGTACAACAATGTTTTTCTCACATAAGATTGCTGCACCATTACTATCGGATCCAATATTGACGGCACAGCACTGCTTTAATTTTAGTCTCTCCACAAATTCAGTGTCGATCTCTGCTTTGTTCACGAAAGAATCCTCAGAGAAATTAAACAAGCAAACGCTCCTTTTTCCCACATGAGCTGGAACATCTTAAAATTTTTACTTTATATCGGAATCCGAAGGAAGGTAATGTAGCGACTGTATTCTTTGCCAACCAGGGATGGCAAAATATTTATTTAACGGCATGCTTATTTATCTAATGCACGCTCTATCTGGTTTGCGCCAAATGTGTTACTTCAGAATTGTCACGCGTGAACCAGTGGGTGGGGCTACAGAAGTAGTCGTTGTTCTATTTCTGTAGAGGTGTTGTTCAACCTTTCAATGTCACAGATAGGTGCATTCAAGAACCTGGTGTTCGCTGGGCCTGGTGTCAAGAACAGATGTAATCTCAGTTACAAGGACGTTTTCAGTTCTGACACCTTCATGATGTTCGTGTGAATATGATTCCCTCTTATACAACAAAAGCTCAGGTTAAAATTGTGATTTTAATTCATGCCTCCTTTAAGGTTTGTTATTTCGTTTTTAGATTTGATTTTGCGTTTTCAGATTTGTAATTTTGATTTTGTATTTTTTTTAGCATTTTGGATATGTTACTAGTTTTACAATTAGTTGTTTTGATTTTCACCTAACGTCCACCGTAGTAAATCCATACATTGAAGGTTCAACATGAGCACAATATAATTCACTAAACAACATCTGCACAAAGAATAATCATGAACCACATCATTTAACAGACAAAATGTTGCTGTTGTTACAGTGATTTTACAATGGTTTCGTCATCTGTAGCTGGCCTGTAGACACAAACCCTCAAGCAGGTTATGCAACTGTTCCATATTAATGAGTTGGAAGGTAACAGACAAGAAGTAAAAATGACAAAAAAAATCAAACCCATATACGAGAATCACACAACACGAGGGAGCTGGTAAATGTCCTCTTGAGCTTCTGAGAAATCTCAAAACACACAGAGATGTTCAGACGGATGTAATTATGTCTGCAGGGATTCACAGCACATCATGAACTCTCCGTCCATCAAACAAAACACAACCTCTGCTGTCATTTTGGTTGATAGGAGTCATTTACACAGTTATATTCCCTGAACCAGAAAAGGTTTGTGCAATAAAAATCATATTCTTAAATTAGTAAAGACGTAATTTTTTATCTTATTTTTTTCATAATATTACATCAAGCTTATAATTGTAGTTAAATACTCATACCACACTAATATTATATCCTGTATAACTGTTTGTTTCAGGATTGGGCAAGATATCGTGTTATTATTGTGTTTATTAATAACAATTAAATTATCGTGCATTAACATTATATTAACGAAAGTCCGTTGCTCACTGACGCTGAAACGTACAGACAAACCATGGGTTACAGAAAGGTGGGATGTTCATCGGTTCTGGCTGGGATGGGCGTCACCAAGAGTCTTAACCAATGGGAGCCTTTGGGATTGGCCTTAGACTGCTGAAGCATGCACATGAACCAGGAAAACCAGAACTGAATTGAGAAAGGGACCAAACTCTAACATGGAAAGTTCATTTTAAATAAAAAGAACAAATCACTCCATTTTATTTACCCTCCTACAGCAATCCTCTTGCCGCTTATCTATCAGTGCCCTCGCCCAACTTCGCCGTCTGGAAGAGATAACCCCGCTACTGAAGAAACCCACTCTTGATCCGGCACTGCTAGGAAACTACAGACCAGTATCTCTTCTCCTCTTCATGGCAAAAACCCTTGAGTGTGTGGTAGCGGACCAGCTCTCCTCATTTCTCAAACAGAACAACCTCTTGGACAACACCTAGTCCATGTTCAGGAGCGGTTATTCCACAGAGAATGCACTGCTTTCAGTCATCGAAGCCCCGAGACTGGCAAGGGCGGCCACTTAATCATCTGCACTCATCCACCTGGATCTATCTGTCGCTTTGACACGGTCAACCACCACATCCTCCTGTCGACCCTCAATACTATGGGTGTCTCTGGAACGGCACTACGGTCGAGGCTTATCTCAAGGATAGGTCAACCAGAGTATCCTGGAGAGGTAAAGTGTCTGAGTCCCAGCATCTCAGTACAGGGGTACCCCAGGGCTCAGTTCTTGGACCACTGCTCTTCTACAACATTTCTAGGTTCTGTCATTCGGAAACATAGCTCTTCCTATCACTTCTATGCGGATGACACACAACTCCACATGTCAGCCTAATGATCCGACGGCTTCTGCGCTCATCTCAGCATGGCTGAAGGACATTTCCCTCTGGATGAAGGACCATCACCTGCAGCTAAACCTAGCAAAAAATGAACTGCTTGTGATCCCGGCCGACCTGAAGACTCCGCATGACCTTTCCATCCAACTAGATTCATTAACAATTACTCATTCCAGAACTGCCAGAAACCTGGGTGTGGTAATTGATGATCATGGATCATGTGGCCAGCACCACCCGGTCCTGTAGATTCGTCCTCTACAATATTAGGAGAATTTGGCTACGCAAGTTCTCGTCCAGGCTCTTGTCCTGTCTAGATTTGACTATTGCATTGCTCTACTGGCTGGTCTTCCAGCTTGAACAACCAAACCTCTTCAGATGATCCAAAATGCAGCGACATTGCCTCTATTGTTTTCCCCTACTTTGTAAGTCGCTTTGGATAAAAGCGTCTGTTAAATGACTTAATGTAAATGTAATACGGACGGGTGTTATAAGAGGCTTATTTACTGCCATTGATGATAAAGAGAAAGGAAATCATTACCCCGCCGAAAAAGTGTAAAGTCTGTTTCTCAGCTGGTTACAGCGGACAAGACGCGCTGCTCTTCATTTGCCTGGTAATAATAGCCGGAAAAGAATATATTAACTCTACTGATCACCACAGCGTATAATAAATAAACTCAACTAAGGTAAAAGCACATTTTACAAGGAAAAAAATAACATCTGTACAAACTACAACTATTTACAGGTTACAACTTGGAGGCGACGACCCCATCGAAGTTCTTCGAAAATGTGTAAACTAAAGATTTTTCGATGAACTTGCGATCTGAGTGAATAAAGATTTAGGAACATTATTCACACAATTATTTCTGTTTTGTGAAACAGAAAGGTTCTTCGGATGTATAAGGTCCTTATGGAACCATTTAGACAATAAGGTTTTTGTAGATTAATTTGAGAAAAGAGAAGGAACAAGTCACACAAAACTGAATCTGAAAAGCAGGCAGATTGCTAAAGAAATGTTTAAATGCCCCTAAAAATAAATCTGAACTAAGAGAGCAAAATCGAATCACAGAACCAACAGCAGCACAAAATCTATGTGAATGAAGAGTTGAGGGTTACATAACACACACACACACACACATGCACACACGCTTCCTCCGGTCCATTGGCAAGATTCCTCAGGGACTACAACTCCCACTTACAAGGCAGCTTGTCCGAAGCAAGAAAAGGAAGCGATAGAAACTGACGGCTGACACTCAAACACAGAGGTGGGAGAAAGTGTGGGAAGAGATACCAGAAAAAAAAAAAAAAAATATGTATGAAAAATCTGCTTCCATCATTGAGAAAAACTGGGTTTTAAAACAAAGAACATTTCTATTGCTCTCTTGTAGCTCAGGACACTCAAGAGTTCAAACACTTTGTTTCAGACATCATTTCTCTGTAAATTTACTTCAGTCCAGACTGCTTATGTGGCCGTTGGGTAATATAACCAACGCAAACATGTGTTCAACGTTTGTATGATATAACTGGAGAATTCTGAAGAGGATCAAAGGTTTTCACAACATAATGTATTGAACTGTATGCACGTGCAGTCGGAAGTTTTCTCTCGGGTGAGTTTATCACGATTACGTAAGAGTCTCTGTATGTGTGTGTTTGTGTATGAGTGATTTTATGATCACGCGATAAGATCTGTAAAGTGTATATTATTGAGCAATGAATCGCACAACTACATGCTGAAAAAATTCCACAGAAGTATGAGGAATTTAAAAGTGTTTCAACATCCGTATCATTTAAGAAAAATGTGTCATGTGTCGTTGAAAAATACTGTGCATTCTTACATTCTTACAAGAGGGGTTTTGATGAAATTGATTCACACTACAGTATATAATGTATACTAGAGAGGATCCATACTTCCATTCCTAAAAACCCTTTTAAGGCTTGTCAACACCAGGCTTATCTCCGACTTTTAACACCCTGTGACTAAAGGGCGCCAATGTGAATGTGCACAACAACGTGCACATCGCTTTTTGTTGGTTTAACGCGCCGCATTAAAACTGTCCGACCTATGAGAGTAGTTACAGTAAAACAGTAAAAAAGTATCCTTTGTTGCTAGAGATAACCAACAATTCTTTGCGTCAGCCAACGTCTGTAATTTGAATAAACTGCAGCAGCTGCACATTAAATCAAATATGTGATGTTTAAATGTGAACAGTTTACAATTTGCGTCACGTTTTTCTGAACAGGCATATGTAGTAAATAGGTTTTCAATCGTTAAGTGATTTTTAAACGTTTTAACGCAAGGCAAAAAATGCTACATTTGTCTAACTCTTTTTGCATCGTTTAGGGTAGAAAACTTTTAAATTAATTTGACAGGTCTGCGAGTGCAACGTGTTACTTCGTGTTTGCTTTTCTGCCAGTATGTCCTACGAAGGTAGTCTCGTTTAATCCTAAATTGAGTATCCTCCGCAAACCGCATCCTTCATAGGATGATACGTCAAGAGGACACAAGGACGCAGCCTTACGAAACAAGAAACCGATTGACGAAGAGGAAGCAAGATGAATTCTTCTTCGGCTTGACGAGCGAGCGTCAGATGCATAAAGTTACGCAGCGCCACCTTGTATACCGGAGTTATTTCTGTTTTTCATTGAGCCCCATTGTATATCTTGAGTGAATTTCCACTTTCACATGGGTCGTCGCTAGTGAAAATCACCTGGAAAAAATGTTTTGAAAAACGCTCTCGATAAGCGCGCACAATCACAAACTAAATTTAAAAGACCATGAAGCACAGTAGGTAACAGTTTCTTATGTGTATATCTGGCTGTTAGGGGTGTCAAGCAATTGATCACATCCAGAATAAAAGTCTGCGTTTACGTAATATAGGCCACGTCTGTGAACTGTGCATGATCATTTTGTATTTATAAACACAAACGCACATAAAATACACATGTATAAAATACACATACACATACCAAATATAAATATTTACATGTATTAATTTACATTGAACAATAATTGAAATGTTCTATAAACTTTTATTAATTTTTATATTTTATACTCCTAACAGTAATCTGGAAATGCCAGATTCAACTCAAGCACAAAATGTATTTTAAACCATTTTACGCTCTCGTTCACCCTCTGGTCTTGCTGATGGTAGCACACACACTTCATCCATTATTCACATAGTCTGACAGATGAGATTAAGTCGCAATTGATGTCAATACACACAGATGATAAAGTTTCCTGGCTAAAATACAAATTGAAGCTTTTCTTTTGTAGGAAAGGTCTATCAGATCATTGAAGTCTATCTTTAAACAAACTGATGGGAATAAATTATTCATAAAAGCAACAACGCTGCCCTGATGTTTTATAGATGACAGCAAACGATCTGCAAGTTTGAATGAAGAAACACAACTATTTCCTCATCGAGATCTACATCTGTCATCACTTTCAGTAACGTCATGTAAACTTTAAACTAAAGGCAGCTTTTCTATATATAATAGTAATAAATCTCCTCGAGACACTTTATTTGCATTCATTACATTCATTTGAAACTTTGCAAGCAATTCAGGAAGATGCATCTGTAATGCGTCACCAAACAACACTACTTTATAAACGTGGAATCCAGTACAAAAAAACCTCTTGGGGAACGTCTCAACCAATCATATTGAAGAATTCAATAATAACCATAATCTATTTCAAAAGAGCTTATAACAATCTGATGACATTTAATATTCAAATAATGAATCCCTTCAAATGAACTAAAACCTTTAAAAGCAACTCGATCCATATTTTATTTAATTCTTGCACAAAGAGGTTCATTCATTGTTGTTCATCTGACTTGAAATCGTCTTACAAAGACGCCCACTCGGGTATTTAAGCGATCAGAAATGCCGTCTCGAGGGCTACTGTAGGTCTCAAGTGGTTTGCTATATAAAAATTTGAATATTCAGTACATATCATCTAATAAAGACCACCTGCGCCATCCATCTGTCTTCATGTTGAAAATAAAGGATGAGAGATCCAGGCACAGACTGTCCTTCAACTGAAGAGTCCTGAAAAGTGGCCATTAATTCATATTTCCGGATTTACATGAATTACAGCTTTCAGTTTTATTCAACATTTATGTTGTTCAAACATGCGTTTAAGCGTGAAGCTGATATTGGTGGTTTTCTCTACGGTCCTTGGTTTTGTTTTCCATCTTTTACAATCCAGCGGAAGCTGCTCGAGCAAAACTCTCCTGCAGAGTGACAACGCTTGGATCTGATGATGACTAAAGTAACGCTGGGCAAAGCCAATGTACATTAAAGTACAATGTACAAATTGATTTTTATTCACAAACATTGTGGTGTGCGATTGACGTAATTTGCGCTCGTCTGGGAAATCGATATTCTTCTGGTTGGCATTTTAAAACGGTTAAGTATTCCATTTGGGACGATACTACTCTTCTTAAAGTCATACACTACATGGTTGAGTGCATAGTGCATAGCTTAAGTGCATAGTGTACAGTATGTCATTTGGGACACAAGTATAGACTGAAAATCAAGAAACTTGATTTTTCATAAAGGAATAGTGGATTACATTTCATTCAACCCATTGACTTCCACTGTATGAACAAAAAACAGATATAGACTTCATATCTCCATAATTCATCATTTTTATCATTCATGAATGTTTTCATTTTTTTTTAAACATTATTATCAGTCACCCTTCATGTTTGTCACTGGGTTAGGTAGATATTTTACCAATAAAACGTATAAATGGTCATTTTTAATGTTGACAACACTTAATCGTTTAAAAAAAAGCTCTTTCCATTTTCTGAAAATGGGGCTTTGAACGTTTTTTTTTTTGCGAACTCTCTCTTTAAAGTAGTCATATGAGACAGCTAAAACTAATTTATGGTTTGTTTTAGATGTAATGCAATGTGCATACATGATTTAAGGTTAAAAAACGTTGTATTTTCCACATATCGTGCATGTTTGTATCTCCTCTCTGAAACACGCTGATTTTGAATAAAGCTCATCGCTCTGAAAAGTGAGGTGTACTCTGATTGGCCAGTTAACCAGTGTGTAGTGATTGGTGGTATACTGCAAGCGTGTGACAGAAATGTAACGCCTCTCACAATATTTGGAACATCAGGTTCCTCTTCAATTGTACTGACCGGTACACAACCTTACTTGCGTATACATTTGGGCGGTCTTAGTCAAATCAGACCACCTATTGAAGTAGATTAGATTTTGAGTAAATGTGGTTACATGAGGCGTTTCAGGCAGGTCTGGGAGAGCATTCGCTTTTAGATCGAATGGATCTTTTACGTGTCTAATACACACATGGGCAAATTATAACACACCAAAGAAACAGAACAACACGTGTTCGGGTGTTTTATTTCTCAAAGTTCACTGGGTCTATAACCTTGTTGTGGTCCAGAACCAAAAGCATCTTTTTCATACAAACATGTAACAAGATTGAGATTTTGACCTTTAAGGCTGTTTGTCCTCAGTAACGATTTAATTTTGGTACTAAAATATGCATTTGATTTCAACTGCAGGCTTTCTTTTGCCAAAAGAGTACATTACACCCAAAACAAAAAAGCCACACATAATATTCGACTTTAAAATCCCTCTGCATCTTGTTTGACGAAAACACAGTTTTTCATTCATGCATCTCTACAGTCGCTTGGCGTTTCCTCTCGGTCTCTCTCCATCTTTCAATCGCTCTGGATTTAGAGCGTCAAAGCCTAATCAGGATTAAGGAAATGAAAGCACACAGCGCAGTTTCTTCAAACCCTTAGCAGTGGTTCAGTCTATGCTGACTTCTACCTGTGCTGCGACTATAAAGGAAGAGATCGATCAAAGAAAATCAACCCAACCGTAGGCTTTGGATAACTCCCTGCGGTGAGAGATTCACAATCAGAGCTCCTTTAACACCTCAGAGTGTAAAGAGAACAGAGAGGGAATCCCTTTCCAGACATGACCTTCTCTCGGGCTCCCTCGCCATGTGACACGCATTCAACACACACATGTATAAACACACACATATTTTGGTGATCTTTTTACATAAATCATTGTTATTAGTCACCCTTTCTGTTCATCACTGGGTTCCACCGTTCCAACATGGCAAACAACCACAAGCACAAACAAAGACACGGACACAAATGGGGCATCTATGTGTATATGTCTATGGCCCTCGTTGCCTCTCACAATAGCCAAGTCTCTCTCTCTCTCTCTCTCTCATCTCTTTCACTCGCCCACCATCTTTTACAGACTCTGTACGAGTCAATCCAGACACACCAGATCAAACCCACGCTCACACTTAGAAAACAGCTGTTTGTGAAAGCTCAGCCAGAAATGAACACGCGTCTCCCAAAACACCACCGGCCTGTTACGCTCCTGTCAGATCGACCCGTGAAGGACCAGGAGATGAGTAATGGACATTGTGAAGTTATGGATCTGTCCTGACATGCCGCTTTCTCTATAATCCGGCTAAAACTAGAGTCTGAGGTTACAAGCGTGGTGAAATATCTGCAAAATAATCTTAAAAAGAATATGATTGGAATATCATTTCAACGGCTTCTCATGATGGATCGGGACTTTAGGAGTAACATTACCTTACATGACAGAGTACAGTTGTAGTGGGAAAGTAGGCTACAAACTGTGGTTTTGTGGGTGTGACCTGAAGCAATGCAAAGAATGTGCGCACAATACAGCACGGTGTCTAAATGAAAACCACTAATGTTAACCATTAAAAACACATACAAGGTGAAACAGCAACTATCTTTCGGCAGGTTTTTTTTGGCATGTGGTGTATTGAATACTGTGAGCTCACCCCTCGCAGACAGTTTCTTGGTGTTGATGATTTTGGCCGCGTATTCCTGACCACTGGAGATTTTCATGCATCTTCTCACCACAGAAAAAGCTCCCCTGGAAATGAGAGAGAAAGATTTGAGCATCGGCTGTTGTGGGCTTTTTTGCATGCGTTTTCGAGAAAGAAGCATTTCAAATAATATGCATTTTCCCTGCGCTAGGAAAGCTGCTGAATTAACAAAACAAGAGAAACCATCACAGAAATTCTTTGGATTTAATGGTCATAATGGGAATTGGTTTTAATGGAAACTCTCTGTGGGGTCTGCTGGTGATTCTTGACATGTTCTCTGTACGAGAACCTACTGGAGTGAGACATGAAACACACTGACTCAAGAATCTTCAAATGGTTTAATGGAAAACATCTGATTGTTCATCGCGACATAATGGAACCCAGTAGAGTTTGAATCGTTTTATTGCAGGTGAAACTCTCCTCAAACAAAACCAGAAAGTTGTCAATTGCTCTGATCGCTACGGAGGCTGAGACGGAATGCCTCCAGTCCAGACACGCCACAAAACTATTCCGAAAATAAACAACAGGGTTGAAGTGGGGGAATGCCATCATTTCCGCAGGGAAAAAAACGCAGAAAGGAAACGAAATAAACAGCGGTGTGTTACAATGTTTCAGTGCGCTATAAAACATGAAAGACGCCGACCGACCGAGCGACCGACCGCAGGTACTTTCACAACAGGTGAGATAACAGCGCGCTTCAACAGAACTGACGCACGAAACGCGCTGTTGTTAAAGTGTGCGTTTGCGAATGACACTTACTTTCCGAGTTCTTCATACAGTTGATATTCGTCGGTGAACCTGGTGCAGGTTGTTGAAGCCATGCTGACAGATGCAAAGCAAACAATCTGAGCGCAAAAGTCAAATCTTCTTCTGTATGTCCCCGGCGCGCGCTGGATGTCAACCAATCCACTGGATAAAGAAAAGAAAACGCGCAGATCTGTCTCTGAAAATCCTTCTGCAGGTGTGAGATGGTGACTGGCGCTGTTTTCACGCTACCAACATGTGAAGTTGATGCGCCGCACCTCTTATCATCCGCGATGTCCGATTCGCAAAAGAATCGTTCCCCTGAACCGGTTCCTTTGAACGATGCGACCGTCTTCTACGGGCCTGTCAACTACCAAAAGTTTGAAACCTCATCATAAGAATTTATTCTTACCTGCATGTTTGAGAATTATTGCGAAGTTATACCAAACAGCACGTATTATAATTGAACTAAATCACTGCACTGCATCAGTTCATCCAGATTTTAGTCTGCTGTACACCCCACATGAAGAAATACTGTAGTATACTTGAGTATTTACTAAGATAATATTGTGGCAGCCGTGGTATGCTGTGTATTAGTTAGAATAGTGGAATGATTAGCTGTAGTTGTAGTTCACTTCAAAATTAACTACGTTAAGATTCAATCTAGGACATTTACTAGAGTTAGTATAGTAGCTTCTACAGTATTTTAGTCATTCGCTTTCCGATTCAGTATCCATCAAAAATGTTCATATTTTAATTTCACTTCTGGACAAAAAACGTAAAACGCCGCGCGCGGATATATAGGAACGAGACGGTCGTTTGTTTCAACGGCTCATTGAGTCGAACACCGAGCCGATTCGCTGAAGTGATTCGAATCTTTCAAACGCACCTCGGATCGCTCGAGTCTCTTCCTGCTTCACACAGCGGCCTTTGTTATCAGTGCAACAGCTCCACCTGGCGGCACAAACACACATATTCGGATTTATGAATCTTTGTGGATGTTTTTATAATGGATGAAAACAGGATGTGAGAAAAGAATGTGTTGTAAATCTAGACCAAAATGAGGCATCATACAGCGAGCTTATCCTGGTGCACTGTCAGCTTGAGTTAGCTGGATGTAACCAATGATCTTCTTAAACCACTAATCTCCTGCAAATCCGCTCCATACACCACTGCCTTAAAAGCAATGCTAGTACCACAAAGATTTTTTACAAATGAATGGCACAATGAGTATTATCAGTCCCAAAAGATTCATTAAATATAATCACCAATCAGATCTTCAAATTTTCCCCCTGCTGGGAAATAAAACAATACAAAATCTCAACACAAATGAACAATATGAATAAGTACTTTTCAGGAGCCTTTATTTTTCAGGCTGTCAGTCAAATGAAGCCCATTTTTATTGCATCTGTGTGTGCACGTGAGATCTAAGATGGCCGCATCCGTTTCAGTGAGATGGTCTATCTGGGCCCCTCGAGGAGCCTGCAGGGCCAAACTCAACATACCCATTAAGTAAACAAAGTTTCGCAACAATTTCACGTGACCTAAGGGATGTCAGCCAAAAAGGAAACTAGTATTAAAGTTATGGAAGAAAACATATTTTTTTGTATTTGTAATTATCAGGGGCTCAAGGTTTGGCTGATCAGCTCAGCACATTTAGCTCAGGGCGGGGTCTAAGGCATGGGTAGGGAAGGGCTGAGCCCGACATCTGTCTTACCACCCAATGAGAAAAATAACACACATAAACACAATAAAAGCAGAATCTTCTATTGGCTGAAAGCAACGTCACTCTTTACTCACAGGGCGGCTTTAGTTTGTAACAGAGAAGCATGCTACAGCAGGCTAATGACAAAAAGCTACATCCCGCTTCAGAAATAAATCTGTCTCCCTCCATCCACTTCTTTATAGGCTTTTATTTATGTCCAGTTTACGTAACCGCTTTATTAGTGCGTAAAACATCCAATCAAACGTACACAATTACTATACGAAATAAATACTACACACAACTATATTTCTTTTTTTTTTACTTTTTCTTATACATGTACAGACATTAGTTTTGTGTTGTTTAAAACTTAATCTGAACTTGCAATGTTTAAGTTTTAAAAACGCAGATCATCTTTTCTGCTGTTTTGACCTGTTTTCTCCAGTTGGTTTTCTGCCAATAAATGCAAAAAAAAACTTTTTTAAATGAAATGTTGTCAGAAGTTCACAGAATAAACAAAAATGATCCTTTTACAAAAACAAGTTTTTATCAGAATAAAAACACTTTTGAAATGGCCTCTTAATGTTGTCTGCGACGGGTTGAATGCCCACCCAGGATATCTGCTAGCCCACCCTTCTCCACCTGGCAGGAACAGGTCGTGATTTAGCTCCTTAACAATTCTGAAGTAGCAGAACACGAAAGAAGATATTTTGAAGAATGTTGATCACCAAACAACACCGAACTCTATTGACTTCCGATGTATCAACACAAAACAACCGAGACGTTTCTAAAAAATCTTGTTTTGTTTTCCTCAGAAGTAAGAGTCAAATACCGGTTAACAACGGCATGAGGGCAAATAAATGATGACAGGATTTTTATTTTCGGGTGAACCATCCCTTTAAACTTCACTCTTAGAAAAAGGAGCATTTTTCAAAAGTTCCTTCGATGCCATAGAAGATCCTTTTGGTTCCATTAAGAGGAAAAAAGGATGGCAGAGATATAACTGACTAAATGAAAGCTTGGTTCAGAACGAGAGAGAGAGAGAGAGAGAGAGAGAGAGAGAGAGCAGGAGAACATGAGAGGAGTCATGAGAGAAAAGGCAAGAAGGGCTGAAACACAGAGGGAAAATATGAACCGGAATTATTTGCTTGTTGCCAAACGCAGCTGCGGTCATGCTTGGCAGAAATGAGCCATTGCAGAAGTTAATGCAAATGTGTTTGCCAACAAACCAACAAACTGTATCAAAAGTTATACTTACTTTGAATGAAGAGGGAGAACTTTTTAAAAACAACAAAAATATAATTTTCTATAGGCTATTTACAAACATGCAGCATTTATGCAGATCACATATAACATGATTTGTGAGCAGAAGATTTAGGGTAAAGGGAACCGATGTCATTAGCTCAGTAATAAAACAATAGAGGTCAATGGAAAATCCCTACTAAACAAAAGTGTGTGTGTGTGTGTGTGTGTGTGTGTGTGTGTGAGAGAGAGTACATAGTAATATATGTAACACAAAAACGTTTCATAGTTTGACAATTAAATTGTCCAGTGACGGCATGGACAAAGGTAAAACTTCCAATGGCACACTTGAAAAATGAGTTGAGGGAATATCTCAGCATCAAGGAATGCAAACGGCTGCCAAGAGATCCAGCCCTGCCGACAAGCCCAACACCTCCTGTTCTGTAGCCGGTAGGATGTCATTCTCATACATTACATCTGAGGTGCTTTAATACGTTCCAGCTTCACTTCGTACTATCAAGACAGCTGTGGTTTATTATCTGGGGATAAGATGGTTGTTCTTAAAGAAACAGTATGGATTAAGGGGCTGCAGCGTCATTGAGCCCCGGGGTAAATCCTAACTATAAAAACTTGTGTTTTCCTCAGTTTGGTGGAACGTTGCGGTTCACATACATCTGGCTTGTTCAATGAGTGATAAAACAGCACAGCTGACTCTTAATAGCTGGGTGTGAACAGAATAACCATAAATTAATGTTTGTTTTTAGACAGTTGTCTTACTTGCACTGTAGTTCCTCTCTCTGTATATTAGAGATTTTAACAGTGAAAAATAAAACACTGCAGTGAAGCATTAAATTGAAGACTCCATCTAAAATCTATGGATATTTGATCAAATATAGCCCAAGTGCTATTCTTCACCTTTTTCTGGTGTTAAGGTCCCTTTGTGTCCAACATAGATATAAATAACTAGATGTCGCATTCAATTGCTCCAGGCACGTAGACGTGTCCACCGTCTTGGTACGTTCCACTGACGTCACTCACAGTTGACTTCCCCAACACTGCGCTGCGCAGCCACGGCTCTGAAATCCAGGGAGCTTTAAATTAGCGGAATATGGGATAACCTTTCGTTGTCATCACGTGTAGCAGATGTAATGTTTGAGTATACTCATAATCATATACAGTCAGATTGATCTTGCTTGTAAACAGACCTGCTGGTACCGTTCCAATATGGTGGACGACCTAAAGCAGATGTTAATGTGCCATCTAGTTAATTATATCTATGGTTTACAACATGTGTAAAAAAAATTGCTTATATCCATTATATTTTGTTTCCCTTCAATATTTTTTTTTCAACGTGTCTACATATGCATTAAAAATGCATCAGAACCCTTTATAATTTTAAAGTTTTTCCACACTGGATGCGGACCGACTCTACAAAGACCACTAAACGACGGTTGTAGACACTGTGTTAGGCTGCTAAATTTTCTATTTTGTCTTTTTAATTTTATTGCTAAATAACTACATACATTGTACATCTCTTTTCACTGGCTTATTTTAATAAACAGTTTTTGTTCAATTGTTTTTAACATAACTTTGTACCCTATTTGTGTATGCTCCCTTAATGCCCATTCAAAGAACAGTGACTTGTAGTTCTTGTGTTTTAAAATTGCTCTATTTTAGCAATGTTATTAAGATAACAAAAACGATGTAAAAGAGGAACCATATTGCTGGGATCACTTTCAGAGTGTTTTTTTTCAGCGGATAATCAATCAAACATTGACAACCAATTAATATCCATTGTAATGTCAACCAGCCTTTCAACCTTGATTCTAATGCAAATATCTTCTAGTGGTGTTAAATGACTGTAAAATCAAAACATAATTCAAATACTCAATTATTTCTCCCAAAAAAAATCTCTGGTCAAATGTCTCTCGTGGTACAAATGCTTTATAGAAATGTCATTTTTAATGGATTCAAACTATATCAACTAAAGAAAAACTCTCAGTCTGTAAGTAGTACGTTAGTTAGTGTATTTAGATATGATTGAATGCACGTCAGTCTTATTAGTACCAGGTTCTGTATAACAAAACCCAACTGAAAATGTACCGGACAGCAAAAGTGAAAAGTGTGTGTTAGTCTAACATTCAAGATGAGTTGACGACAGAACAGTCAAAACAAACACCAAATATAACCATCTAAAGACTGAGATCACAAAAATGATCAAATACACTGTTAAATACAGTATATGCTTCTTATATGTACGTTGCTTTTTCTGAGGTTTAAAATTGTTGCTCATCATCTATAAAATTAAATTTTCTCTCGTTTCAAAGAAAAAAGCACCATCAACGAAGTCTGATTTCAATGAATTCCAGTGTTTTTCTCTTAGATGTGTAAAGCATAGTTGTCATTTCTCAATTCTTGTCTTGGAAGGTCTGACATGTCTGTGCCACAATCTTCTGTCTTCCACTGTTTGGACAAACTGGTAATCTTACCCCAAACTTACACCATCGGTTGCGTCATGTTGCGTCAGACTGCACAAGCTCTGTAATGTTGAAAGCGCCAGAGTCACAGTGTTTACACTCCTTGTGTAGATAACTTACAGCTGTTTCTGCACATTCATACAATTAAATTGCTCTCTTGAAATCGGAGGTAAATCTATACAGAACATCAGTGAACATTAAAAACTCCCTGAGTTCACACAGGCACCATGATCCAAACCTCAGGATTGTCTTTTCAATTTCCCTCTTCGTTTCGCTTTCTTCCAACTCTTTTCTAAATCATACGGGAGCAGATTATTATCCTCCTCTTCATCGCCATCTGTGTACCAGGGACCCCAAACCCCGCCGTTGTACTGAGGATTGGAGCGATAGTCTTTGGGCGGATAGCGGCATGGCACCGCCGTCTTGTTGTACTGCAGAAGTCTGAACAGCATCATCTTAACCACATGTGGGTAGCGTCTAGAAAGGTCCACCCGCTCGTACGGATCAGCCGTGATGTTGAACAGCCATATAGATTTGCCCCGTTGCCAACTTATGCGCTCCTTGTGCCAGCGGTTGGCCAGCAACAGAGTGGAAAAGGTCTGCGGCGGAATCCAGTCGCTGTATCCCGGAACACCCGTCAAGAGCTTCCAATCGCCCACACGAAGTGCCGCCTGCACGGCCGTGTTCCAGATTCCGAATCCCGCCTTCCAGGAGCCGTTCTTGGCTTTGATGTAGACAGGGTCTATGTTGTGAAGAATATCCGGTCGAGGAGACGGACGCCCTTCGCTGATGGCTTCCCACACATCGTACCCATCCAGATTTTGGTTCTCGTCCAGCGTCCCTTCTCCGAGCGTCACCAATGTTGGGTACCAGTCAGTGATGTGCATCAGAGCCCGGCTTGTGGTTCCCTTCTTGACCAACAGTGGGCTGTGAACAAACCCAACCGCACGTATCCCGCCTTCCCAGTAGGATCCTTTACTTCCTCTCAGCGGCCAGTTGCTGCCTCCCGCCATTGGCTGACCACCATTATCCGAAGAGTAAACCAGAACCGTGTTGTCGTAATAGCCGAAGTGTTTCAGAGCGTGAGATATATTGCGTACCGCCTCGTCCAAGCAGCTGACCATGGCCGCATACTTGCGACGGTGCAGGTTCGGTATCGACTTGTAGCGTTTGAGGAAGCGAGCGGGGACCTGCAGGGGCGAGTGTACCGCCTGGTAGGCCAAGTAGAGGAAGATGGGACGTTTGGGATCGTGGGATGCCAGGATGTTTACGGCCTTCTGCGTGTACATGGTGGTGGAATAGACGCCTTGGTCCTGCTCCCAGGCAGCCTCCTCGCCTTCGTGAAGATCGTACCCGCACAATCCCGGACCGTCACATTTGTAATGGGTGTAGTAGTCGCCGCTACCCAACAAGGAGCCGAAGAAGGAGTCAAAGCCTCGCTGCGTGGGCATACAGCCACGCTTGTAGAACCCAAGATGCCATTTTCCAACCATGTGAGTGGAGTATCCAGCGCTCTTCAGTTTTTGAGGAAGCGTAATGTTCTCCAGAGGTAGACAGTTGGGTTGGCTGGGTCGAATGATGGAGTGCTGGAGACCAGTATGGATTTGGTATCTGGAATATAAAAATAGACAAAATCAGAACTATTCTTTGAATGATACAATCTAAAAAAAATGCAGAGTTGTTTCAAACAGTGGTTGGATCGTATATGCAAATCTTCTAGGTTAAACACATTAAACCAACTGTTTGGTTTGTCTATAACCTATAACTGATACATTCTGAAAATGCAAAGATCTTGACAAATTACCAGGGCTGTTCAAAGCGTAATTGCGATTTATCGCATCCAGATTACAAGTTTGTGTCAACATAATATATGTCTGTGTACTAGAGGTTGGAATCGCAGGGTACGCGATTCAGGGCTCACCATACCGATAATATCACAATTCTGTGTGATTCTGCGATAATCGATATATTGCTTGGCAATTCTATAACAATACATCACGACATCTGTAAATGAAGGGAAAAAAGGATCTATTAGATGAGCATTGTGTTGCGACTCTCTCTGTTTTTTATGCTTATTCTTGCGCTTGTCTTTGGACTGTGAGTCTCTGGTGACTCTACACTCGTCCCAAAATTTTTGCGGCGCATCTCTTCAAAGCACTCACGCTATGAGCATTATTGCGCATTTCAATGCAAGTTTCACCTCGGCTCGCCTGAAGTTGAACTTTATAAAAACTATTAAAGCTTTACAAAACAATCAGACTTCTGAAATACGTGAGAATGAGCTTTTTTAATATGCGCGTGCAGATACCTGCACCCCTGCAATAGCACTGCGGGTGAGCGAGAAATTGCCGGATTGGAGCGAATCACGAAACTACAGACTGAACGAAGGTCAAAAGAGTATTCCCAACTTGCAGATTGTGAGTTAACCAGGCCTACTTATTTACATTCACTATGATATCCAAAGTGCGCCCAAACTTTTGATTTAAAAGACGCTGGTGCATTTCTAATTTGTTGTTGGTCCGCCATTATGCTCGTATTTCTTCTCCGCTGTGAATCACAATTTCCATTCATCTGACCATCCGTAATCTGGGAGCGTACCCACAACAAATATGTTGGTACTGCCGTTCTGGTAAACACAGTGTAGGTATGAATTTAGATCTTTTGTATTTGGAAAAAAAAATTCTATTAAAAAAAAGTATTTATACAAAACACACACATACATGTAAATATATAAGAAAAAGATAAAATTATTAAATTATATATAAAGAAAAATAAAGACATCCATAAATTTCATACATGCATGTACAGTAGGTGTACATGCACAAAATGAATATGCACAGTGCACTTAGTTTATATAAACATATAAATATATTTGTATTACAATATTTTATTGTAGATGTGATTAATTAAAATAAAAGTGACCATAAAATAAACACATACTGAATAATGCCTCGTAAAAATATATGTGTATACGTAAAAAGAATTTGTAAGAGTGTACAATAATGAAAAATGTATTGCAATGGCTTGACAAACACTTTATTTTATCATTGAAGAACTTCAAGCACAGCTTGACCTGGATCAAAATTACAACTAATTCAATTCTAAGTCTTTATTTCAGGGAGAAATGAGTAAAGTGGTAAAGTAACTGACTTTAAAGCTGCCAACTTTATCTAAAAGCTATTTTTTAGTCTGTTTTACAATGTTGCATTGTTTCAAAGCAGCCTTATGCTGCGTTCATACCATCCTTAACAATCTCGTTCCTCGCTCTTAATAACTTGCCGGGAAAGTTCATTATTTCATATGAGTGATGCAAGCTGACAAATATTTGCAACCTGTGCGGAAGGCGATATTGACACGTGTTCCCGGCAATCGCACCACCCGATTCGCGTCATTCGTATCGGCTGCCGTGAGTTTGTGTCTGTTCGCATCTCTGCGTTGACTTGGTATGCAATTACTCGCGCCAATCCATTAATTTGCGTTTGGTGCGGTTAAAAAATCTTGGTACAGTCTAGGTCAACTTTAAGTCTTCACATATCTTAACATAGCCAAGAGATGAAAAGGTTTGCTACAAATAAGTAAAAACTATGACAAATAGCAAAGTCATTATGATTCTATGGAACACGTAAGAAAGTGTAAACAGGTCTTATGTCCAAGCAATAAAAGAAGAACTTACAGCTAACGTCAACCACATGCTGACTGTTTCTGTCTTTATTAGATAAGCAGTTCATTGTGTAAACATTTTGCCCGTAACCGAGTTGTTTTTTTGTTATTTATGGGTTTTAAATGCGTTGATATGCCAGGAGAAGTAAAGACAGAGTGGAGAAAATGAGATTGAGACAGGCTGGATTCAGCTTTGGCATGTCAAGGTGCATGCTGCCCACCGCACCAACCTCAGCGTCCATCTAGTTTATTTGCTCACACACTGAAACTTATTACCCCTACAGCCTTTAAAACAGAGCATTGATCAAAACACAATTTGACACAATCCAAACGTCCCACAGGACACATGTTTCTTAGCCACCAAAGCCACCGTGCCATACCAATCCATGGCCGGTCTCTGCTGGATGCCGTGTTCTTCTGTTTCATCCAACATCCCACCCACATCTGGTTTAAATCAGCGGGACACGCTAATCCAATTCAGACCGTACAGCATTAAAACTTGTTTCCTCTCGACAACAGCGCTTTATAACATCCTTGTTCAGTTCCATCTCCAATGCGACTCGAGACACCGACAGCCTCTTCCGATGATTCACATCTCTCTCCGAATGGATTATTTTACTTTGCTGTCTAATGATCATGTCATCCAACAACTGAGTGTATTAGACGAAACATAACATTGTAACAGGGGAAGAGAAGGAAACATTTTTTTTAATGGTGTGCTCATTGTAAATACCTCACCCATGCGTTTTACACATAAAATCTGTTTTATAGTTGTAGCGCTGAGGGAGAGCGATTATGAAAACAAACATGTTTTGATGTTGAAATAGGTTCTCCTATACCAGCGCAGTAAAAAATATAGCTGAGATACATGGATCGATTTCTCCAGATAATAATATGATTACAGTGATGATATGATTACAGGCTCGACCAATGAGATCTTTTTGTACATCCAATGAAAAAGTGTTACATATTACACAGTTCTTCTATCTTAAAAAAGGGTTGTGTTGTGAAATAAAGGCTTTGATGCACTACCAAAACGTAATGTGATTTTCTCTTCACTCCAAAACAAGGATTAGTTGAAACTACAAAATGTCTTCCAAAATCGACCATATTGAATCTGCCAATGAAAAATTGAAAAAAATTAAACTAATTTTTCTTGTATAGCGCTATTCAAAACACATATCGCTTCAAAGCAGCTTCACATAAAAACCATTGGAGGAATGAAAAAGCACCCATTTTAAGAGTCTATAGATCTATCACATATGGAATCTCCAGCACAGGACTAGAGAACCACTGACGACTTGAGCCTGGTGTTGACAGACAGTGAGATGATGAAGACGTTTGATAGCAAACTTCATTAGTCTTTATCTGATTTGCTTTGCTTGGGAGGTTTTTGGCCCCAGCTGGACTGTTTCAAACAGACGCGACTCGAAATGAAGAGAATATGTGACCATGGACCACAAAACCGGTCATAAGGGTCCATTTATACATCATCTGAAAGGTGAATAGATAAGCTTTCCATTGATGTATGTTTTTTTTAAATCTGGAATCTGAGGGTGCCGAAAAAATCATGTCCATCAGAGGCGCTGTAGCAGGTCGTTTTTTTGTTTTTTGCGCTCGTAGATGATCCCGAAGAAATTCTAAGCTTTACAGAGATACCAAACTTGAGTGAGTAATTCTCAAAGAGCGGGCAGCAATAAGCGATGTTTGAAGGCGTCTTTCTGGCCATTTTTGTTTGCGATCTTGCTGCATCCACTCACAACAATAAAGTTTTAATATATTTACGTTAGAAACTTTTCTAAATACCTTCATGGAACACGAACTTTACTTATTATCCTAATGATTTTGGGCATAAAAGAAAATGTTAAAGGTGGGTTTTCCGATTGCTGAATTACGCTTGTTTAGACAAAGTCGGGCCGAGTACTAAAACAACCTTGTAGCCAATCAGCAGTAAGGTGCACAGTCCACAGGATGGACATGGCCGAGCGCTGACAACAGTGAAAGATGGGGGTACGGGTGTGTCTGTTTGGGTGATTTGAACATCAACAACGGCTATGAGAAATCGGACACTCTGCCTTTAATCCCCAGTGAAATCAAAATGAACGTTTTTTTTCCTTTTATTTAAAATAAGTTAGGCTTAAGGACATAAATACAAACGCTGACAAAATTCCCATTTAGAAGATATAGCCGTTCAAAACTGACAGTCTGGCACGTGCGCTCGAACAAATCTAGAAATTCAATGACATCTCAATACATTTCAGCCTCTCAAATTCTAGTCCAATCAAATAAGCTTTAGAATCGGAAGAGTCCCGCCCCCTTGACTATCAGAGCTGCTGAGACGGCGCCTCATGTCAGCCATTTGTTCACACATGTATTATGTCCAACATAGTGAATAACGCGTAGTGCACTAGATGGGAGATAGGGGAGGATCCAGACAGTGTCAACATTAACATTCAAGCCATTCAAAGTGTCTTGCGCTCTCTGTATTTTTCGGTTGAATTACGTCAATACATCATATAATGCTGCATTGCATTATTTGACGCATCCCAAGGCGTCGCGCTGGGACTTTATGTATACTACAATGTATTGTCGGCTATTGCTACAAATATACCCGTGCAACTTATGACTGGTTGTGTGCTCCAGGGTCATAATAAAATATATATGAAAAGTCGAAAAGATCTAGATCTTGTAACAGTCATTCCAGAGGATGGGTATATTAAATACCCATAAAAGGGAAAGACGGGCACGAATAGCTGGACCTATTCATGTTTATCTGGGCAAATGTGATGTTTTACAAGCAGATCCAAAGGAATAAGAATCAAACATCTAAAGCTTTTGTCTTGTCGAATCATAACCCGAGTCAAAGCCAGATTTTAAACTGCCGTTGCTTTTATTCGTAATGTTTGTTTAAAAGCTCTTTTGTGTAAGGTCATATTTTGGCTGGAGAGCTTTTTGTTGAAGAGAGCTTTCAAGAAAGCAATTCACCATCTTAAAGGAATGACGCTTAAAGAATGAGTTGTGGCTTAACAACACAACGTTTTCAACAGAAACATAAAACTACTTTCCCAGTCCAAAAGAACATTTGCTGAAACTAAACAGTAACCGTGACTCCAAACTTCTGATGTTTTCTGATGTCACTCATAATAATAAAAACATTATATGACCACATAAAAAAATGCATGCATGCAAAGGTGGATTTGATATAAGATACATACAATGAATGTACCAACACAACTATGAAGACTCAAATAATCTAATATGCATTACTTGATGATGTTGAAAATTGCATGTGCATTACAACTATTTTGTCAGGGATAACACATAAATTTGCATTTACTTATCTCCATTATGCTTCTCGATTTTAGAAAATCAATGAATGCTAAAAGAAATAAATCAGAGCAGCTCATTTTCAACAAAAAATGTAAGAAGGAGAAGGTGAATAAGGGCAAAAATGTGTCAGACAAACAGCAGTCAAAACAAGAATTCTGTCAGCAGTGTGCGAGAAAAGCTGAGACATTTTACAGACCGATTAGGAAAAAGGTGTTTGGTGAAATCAGTGTAGTAAAACTTTGCAAAGATTCATTTACTGGGATCACATGTGAAGGATCTTCAAAACATCTGATGATAAGAGTGATTCTCTGAATCAATGTGTGTGTTTAAAGACCCGGTGAACTAAAAGTTGCAATAATTTTAACTACCGTATTTTGACGCATTTCCGAGTGAAATGGAATATCTATTGAGAAAAAAGTGGGCGTGGCTTTCGCCTTTCTCTTCTCTTCAATTTGATTGGATGTATAAAAACAGGCGTTGCATTTAGAAATGGAACTGCCAGCAGACTGACAGGTGAAGGGGAGGAGTTAACGGATGCTCCGCCCAAGCCGTCTAACATACGTCATTTAAGATAGAAAGTCATTACAGGACGGAAGTGCATTTTCAGATTTCAACTGAAGATTATGAGGGCACATGAATTTTAAAAAGAGAATGACCCACATTGACAAGCGCTATACTATAAACTTTGCAATATTTCATGAAAAAATTTGGCATTGTAATTTTTTATTTCACTTGGACTTTAAATTCAAATTTTACCCCAAAATAAGATTTCTGTCATCTTTTATTCCTCCTCATGTGGTTGTAGACCTGTATGCGATTCTTTCTTGAGTGATACACAAATGAAAGAAAGTCATAAAAGTTTGGAATGACATGAAGCCAAGTAAATGACAAAGGAATTAGTATTTTATGGTGAACTATCCCTTTAAGAGCTGTTGGAAGAGTGCATTTAGGGCAAACCACAAACTATCACGGTGATATATTACCTCGACCGCCCGTTGCAGAGAGTTTAAATGCGTTCAGTGATGCATGTTCATTGGAAATGAATGTGGGGGGTGCTGCTGATTCATTCATTACTTCCAAAGGAGATTCCCAGCCATCTTTCCTGTTTCCTGAGGCGTGGAGCACAAGCTTCACTATCACACAAACTCTGGACTCACTATTCAACACTTCACCACTAGAGAAGAGCACAGCCCCTTGTAAGACACCACACTATTTAGGAGTAAACATGCTTAAAAGTTTTATAAAATTTGTGAAGAGATGTCAGAAATACAAATGCACCATAGTTCCATTGTGGAAAAGTGTGCAAACCACGTTTGTTTTGGCAAATTGATTACTATTTGTATGTATTCCCACCGTTTTCCCATGGTTTGACTTCAGTCATTGTAGTAAAACCACGATTCGTTTGGGGTCACCGTGGTTTAACTAAACTCTTCATAATAAAGGTGCTAAAACATTTTTGTCAATAGTTCTTCAGAGCAGTTCTTTATGATGCCATGGACCCCCAAATATGAGAAACCTTTTGTGAGGGACCCCCTTTTTTAATATATAAATCAATTTTTGTCTGTGTAAAGAAAGAAACGTTTAAACACGTCTTGGATAAATAGTAAATAGAATATTATAAAGACAACACACTGTTTCTAAACCTAAATAACCAGCAACAATTTCACTTTGAGTTTGAAAAAAGAAACTCACTAGAAAGATTCAAATATAAACAATTCTGGAAAATAAGAAAAAGGAAAGAAAGCGTGGACTTTTATCACTTTTTGCTTAATCTTTTTTTACTGGAATCATTTCTGGGGGACCCCTAGCATGCTTCTGGAGTCTCTGGTGGTCCTCAGACCCCAGTTTGAAGCCCCTGCTCTCTTTCTTCACTCATTATAATCTGAAGAACCTTTTTCCGCCACAAAGAACCTTTTGGTAACAGAAAGGTTATCCGGATGTAAATGTTCTTTATGGAACCAAAACGTTCTTAAATGGCATCAACAGCCTTTTGAAACAGCCTTTATAAGAGTGTACTAAACCATAGCGATGTTTCATGAAGGACACAAAATACACAGTGAAACATGTTCATTTAATATGATGAACCTTTAAAAGTCACATTGGAAGCATATGATTATAAATGTTTGCAAGAAATATCTTAGAATCGTTTGCATTACATAATTACACTTTGTCAGATGCTTTTATCCAATTCAATGTCTACTTATTATCAGTACAGTGTGTGTTCCAATCCCGGGGATCGAGCCCCTGTCTCTTTCCATGAGCTAGAGTAAGTTTATAGGCTGTGTTACTTGATTTAACATCCAAATGCTATGACATGTTCACGGGTGTATTTGCTAAAGGTGTGTATGAGTGACATGAACCCACCTGCCGGTCATCAGCTGGCTCCTGGACGGGCTGCACAGCGGCTGAACGTAATAGTTTTCCAGTTTGACTCCCGTCGCGGCCAGTCTGTCCAGTGTCGGGGTCTTTATCTCGGAGCCGTGATACCCCACGTCTCGAAACCCTTGGTCATCCACCATAATAAAGATAATGTGAGGCGGAGGGGATCGCCCTTCTTCCACATGATTCCCACGACTGGCGTGAAAACTTGACTTCCACGGTCCGTACGTCGAGTGGACAACGCCGCAGAAAGTGGTGAAAAGCGTCAAAAGAAACGCGCTTCCCGTCCGCGCGTCCATTGCGTCTAAACGCATCATCCGTCCGGCTGTGTGAAACAACGATTAAAGTGAAACGTGACGCGACAGATGCCGGTGATCGTAATGATTTCGTGGGGCGAGTTCACACCGCTTCATGTCATGTGGAGAGTCGCTCACGAGCGAGCTTGGAAATCAGGTTCACATTGTGTCCGGAGCCTGTCATGAACAACACATTCACATCATGACATTCACATCATGACAACATTTGCAGGCTGATGCATTCATGACACAAATGCAACAATCGTTGTCAGCTGTTTTAGTTTGAAAACTGCCCAAATCTAACAATTTATTCCAAACGCACTTGGATTTCTCTCTTCAAAGTCTATGTGCATACAACCATATGCCTTCAGAGCACTGTTAGGATCAAACTAAATTCGTTGTTACAGAGTCTGTCTTCAAGGACGAACTTTACCGCCTCCTCGCTCGAGCTACTCCTGCCGAGTCCTCCGTGTCCGATTCGCACATTCGACTCATTTGAATGACTCGTTCGAATCGATTCATTACGCGTTTGCGAATCGCGCAAAGGAGAGCTTCAAACGTGACAAATTGCAATTCCTAAATCATTTCGAGATGATTCTTATTTACAAAAAATGCCGCCGGTAAACTTCTGGGTCTCTTTTTCGAGAACTGCCGTTCATTCAAACGAACCGTCTGAACGAACCGATTAGCTAGAATGAATGGGACCTTCCAACCCACTTGTGTCTTATGCTGACAGGGCTTGGGTTTCGTTTAAGAGGAGGAATCTACATTTAGAAGAGAACAACAACTCAAGCCATACACACAAACTGATTAAAACCAACTTTTAAAAGAGCGTGCACTCCCTTAACATTCTGACTGTCCTAAAATACCTTTCATGATCATTGAAGAGACCTTAAAGTGAACCATTTTTATAGCCTTTGTCAATTTGCTAGTAGTCACAACGAATGATTAAAAGTAAGCTGCACCTTTGGCTCACAGATGTGAAAGTTCTGGAAAGATATAGCAACACTTTATTGGACTCATGGGTTTCTGAGATGAGTAACTGCACATTCTTCACACATCTGGGTTTGTGCACATGCAAACAGAAGTATGTTGCCTTCCTTGCTACATGATATATGTGTAGATCACACTGGACACATCTGAATATACTTGAATGACTGGATTACATCAGTAAATGTCATCTTTTTATTAAATGCTGGATTTACAGTTTAAATTTTACATTTACTCAGTTGGCTCTTAATATAATAAATAAGATTTGTACGATGTGGTTTCTTCTTATATTCACTAGTTTACGCGGGTCATGCTTTGGTCTTTAAGCCCAAACGTTTATGACTCCAAACCGTTTCATTTCTGTGCAAAGAGGGCAAGATTACAGGCAATATATGTGATACCTGTTAAAGATGCCCGGCCAAGATTCAAATGCATTACGTGAGATTCATTCTGGTCGCTCATCGGTCGTGATATATTCTGCTTTAGTTTCGCTCATTTCCTGAATTTCACGTTCGAGTCTGAACTTGGGCCCGTGTCTTGGCATACCTGCGCTGTGTCACGTATTGCATTACGTTTGCCATTCCACTGTATAACCTAAGAATTTACTGCGTATTCCATCTCAAGTTCATTCAGATGATTTGTGTAAAAGAATCACTTCTGCACAACTTCCAGCATTACTCGTGAAACCAAAAGTATTCTCAGGAAGAGTCTGTTTCATCTGTAGGAATCTCAACAGGCTTCTTATAGTATGAAACCACATGTCTGTTGAATAAAAGAAGAGCATTCTTTCATCTCCAGCATCACTTTCAGTTGTTTACCTGGAAACATTTCAATGCACTCCTGAAGACCAGTGATGCTCTTCCAAAAACCTTAAGTTTACTCATATTGTTCCAAGAGTTTCTTTTCACGTGTTCCTTTTTTGGGAGATCAGTGGGAGAGAAGCAATTTCTCCAAATGTCCTTTACATTTAGCCCTTTGTGAATGACTCACATTTTAACCTTTGATGATCCCTCCCTGTTGGCTCAACACAGCGTGGGCACGGTTAGTGCAAACAGTTTCATCATGAACACATAAACTGTTCATTGATTTTACAAGACTGCAAATAACAACGAATGTTTACAAATAAAGCTTTCCAATGTTTCAAGACTCAAATGACTCGTTCATCATTATCCAGAATTTTGTTTTCATATTGACACGTATTTTCAAGCACATAGATATTTATATGTTATATTATTTTCGTTTTATATACAGTATGTCAATATTTATATTCTATTTGTACATTTTTTACATTATACAACTATTTTTCTTGGATTTACTAGCTATTATTTTGTGTATGTTTGCAGTGCCATGGAAGAACAACTTTCGGCTGTATGGTTCCATAAAGAAAGGGTTCCTCATTGTGGAAACTTTTAACAGGTTGTTACATTTTAAAAGTAATGGTTCTTTGAGCTTTGACTTGTGATGTTCTTGGGAGAACCAAACATGTTTGTTCTATGGAAACACTGTGAAGAACCCATTTATTTTTCTTTATTTTAAGTGTGAGTACTGTGTACTCTGTATCTCTGTGTGCACGTGTGTGTGCATGCGTGTGTGTGTGTGTGTGTGTGTACTGTGACTTCTTTGTGTGTGTGTGTACTGTGTGTGTGTGTACTGTGACTTCTTTGTGTGTGTGTGTACTGTGACTTTGTGTGTGTACTGTGTGTACCAGTGTGTACTGTGTGTGTGTGCGTGTACAGTGTGTGTGCATGTGTGTACTGTGACTGTGTGTGTTTGTGTTTGTGTACTGTGTGTGTGTACAATTAAAAAAATGCAAAAAGTTTTCTATGATCTTTAAGGGGATAAAATACAGACATGTGTGTGTGTAAGTGACAAATAAAACAAATAAATGTGAATTGAGTGTATAATTCTCGTCTGTAGACACAACACCTTAAATGTGTTTCAATGGGATTTGTTTGGCTGTTCAGCAGCAGACTGCAGTGGACTCTTTGACTATCTGTTATCTAGACTTGTGCTGTGTGTCTGGACAGGATAAACACAACCTGACCAAGTCTTTTGTTTTCATATTTTCATCAGCCATCGTGACAAGAGCCTGCGTGGGACAGACACAACTCACATATAGAAAAAAAGTCTTAGCTACACTAATATTGTGATGTTAATTCCTCAGATATTCTCCTCAAATGGGAAAATAAAAACAGAAATAAATGGGAATGAGGTGTAAACTGAATTTCGAAAACAGAGGTTAAACAATCTGGATTTGTGTCAATGTAATGAGAAATGTTTGAGTTCATATTGAGATCTTCAATAATATTGACTTTTGATCGCAGACTTGACCAATCTGAGCGCCAAGTTTTTCAGAGTTTAAGTGTGATACTATAATGTTTCTATAGTGTTGTAGGCAAATGTTATGGATGCTCATGTCATGTCCATACATGCACACAGTTCACACTCAATACAGTTTATCTGCTGTTTCACAAGGTTTGTCATATATAAATATTTATATCCAGACTTTTCTACTTACATCAATTTGAAAGTTCTTTAATCCGCGCTCTTTATAATGCTCTTGGCACGATGTCAAAGTGTGCATTAGAGAAGGCCTGAATGTGAACTCAGAGAACATACAGTACGTGTGCGTGTTTGTGTATCTCACAGACACTTAAGCATGACACATTGAAATGTTTGTTGCCCCGAGATTCCAGGAAGTTCTGAGGTATGTGTCTCTCTGTTTATGTTTACAAAAACATCCTCTCTCTCTCTCTCTCTCTCTCTCTCTCTCTCTAATGATCCATTGAAGCTCTCTTTACTGAAAAAAAGATGTGTTCAGAATGGTGTTGCTATGTGGTTGTTAAGGTGTTCTGATGCGTTTTGTTTAGTTTTTCATAATGTTTTGGTCTGATGGGGTACATGCACATGGAGCGATGACGTATGTCCGCTAAAACATCAGCCGGCTCTGTTACATCCAGCGCACATAGCGTCCATCGGAAACAATGGCGTTTTTCACTCGGTCGCTTCAAGATGCACATAATATCTAATTATACAAACACTACGTCATACATCAACAACCAAAAAGGAGAAGCGCTTCAGGCAAGCCGTTTCAAGATACATTCACAAATATGAAAAAGCTAAGTGACTTTTGCAATTACTCAAGGCATGATCACAGCGGCACACAGCAATGCTCGGCAGTATTTGTCCGTTCGCTGAAATTAAGACATTTAGTAACAAAACACATCGTCATCTCTTGATGCAAAATAACCTGGAAGTGGTTTAGGTGGATGCGATTTTACCCCATTCCTTGCCAGTCAATAAGCTCCTTCACAAAACTCAGCGCAAAATGAGGAACACAAAAGAAGTTATTGTGAAGAACGTTGATTACCTAACGACACTTAACTCTATTGACGTCCATTATATAAACATAAATTAACCGAGACATTTTTCAAAATATCTTCTCTTGTGTTCTACTGAAGAAATAGTCATATATCGGTGTTAATGACACGAGGGTGAATAAATGACATGAGATTGAATTTTTATTTAGGGTGAACTGTTCCTTTAAGTGTGAGTATAGTTCCTGACCTTTGGTCGAGCCTGAGGTCAATCCTTGAGACTCTCTTTCCCGGGTTATTATCCATTAGGTCACCAGAAAAGACTCAACCCATCACTTCTGTCAATAATTGAAACACTAAGAGAGAATCTCACGCCTCATAACATACAGACAGGTGCCGGTGAAAGAGAAAACCCTACCATATGGATACCTGATTACCATGACCGCCCTTGGGTCCCATGTGGGCATTAAGTCTCAACGGACACATCCAGCCGCAGTTACTGGTGTCCCCCGAGGGAGGAATCTTTTTTCTCCACCCTCCCCCTACAGAGAGCCACACAGAGACCCTGTTGTGTCTCCATTAAATGCTGCGTGCTCGGACTTCATGAGTTTCAAAACAGAATGTACAGGAGTGAGCAGACGATTGCATTGATTTTACTGAATGCAACTCTGATCTTTGCATCTTTTTAAAGGAACATCTAAATTTCAGAACAGTTCTATCATTGTATTAACATGCATATCATTTTTATTCAGTGAAACACAAAAAGAGAGTGCACACATTATTTTGCACAAATTACTGAATGACTTCCGAATCATCGCACAGGTTGTGGGTTCAAGGTGTTTCATTCCGATTCAATAGTTTTGCTATTCTCAGATTTGCATTGCTGTAGAGCAGCTGTCAGACAATCTAGAAACATAAGGAAAAAGTCTAGAAATAAATGAAAAAAATCACAGAAAGCAGGAAAAATTTTTGAAATATTAGAATACATGCTTGTTGCATTTTCTCGAGGTAGTCCGTGAAAGTTAGAATCTATCAATTTGCATCCATGGACACGAAATTCCCTTTTTTTCGTGTTACTCAGCACGAATTTCAATCTTATGTAGTATCTGCTATATATCAACCCAATCTGATGGAAAGTAAATGACCCATGAACACTAATGTATAGATCCTAAATGTCACAAACGGCCTTGAGATTGGGTTGTTGTATCAATAAGCTATACAATCACAAGCCAATGATGATAACTGTCTCTGTTTTTTTGTGCATTGCTCAGAAAAGAGCTGTAAAAAAACAAATGACAATTTTTGAAACTCCTGGGGGCGATTGATTTTTTGCTTGAATTGTCCCTTTAATTTACAAACACATGTCCATTCAGACGCATGTACTGTATAAAGAACCTCTCACACTCCTTCCTGGCTCGTGGCACGTCAAAAACAGCCCCCTGCTTTAACATGTAAAGTGTGCAGAAAGAGAGCTCACTATTAGGCAGGGACGGGTTATTTATAGTAACAGGGCTCTGTTGAAGTGTAACTGATGCTGTCGGTTTGCTGTGAGTTTTGGTATATTCACGGGTCAGAGGTTAGAGCTCTTAGACCTCATGAATGAGCACTGTCGGGTTACACACTGGCTCTCTTTCAGCATGTTTTTAAAACTTCTTTTAATTCTGCTTCGCTTCTCATTGGACGTCTCGTGGGCCGCCGGCAGAACGATTTGTTTCGTGACACATTTGAAGAGGCAAACAGATAAACCAAGGTGCTGTTTCTCTTAACTTTAAAAAGTATTCTTTTTCAGAAAGTCACGTAAGTATTTACCTAAAACCTTTCAATCATGTACATGGTCCCACACAATTTAATTCAGTTTTTAAACATAACTTTATTTTCTGTTAAAAACTTACTTACATAATTAAATTCCAACAAAACTTTTCCATAGACTACTGCTAAACTGCTTGGCAATGAATCAAAACTTGAAAATCTGTATTAAATGCACTAACTCGGCAGTGAATACTGAGGTCAGTCATAGCCGTTATATCTGTATGATGAAGAGGCGCAGATGTAACCTAGACCCAAAAATCAAAACCCTTCATTCCACAACAGCTGAACGTAACAGATGTGCTTGTAAAGAAACACTGAATCTTTCACAATATAACTCGACTTCCCAATCTAGACCGCGCAGAATCTTTGCAGAAAGACTAGAAAACCAAAGGTTATAAAACCTTGTGTTATGTAAACACAGAGACGTATGCACCCCTACACATGATAGTACTTTGCATAAATAAGTGATGATTTAATTATAATATAAACTGATTAAATGTCTGAACCGGTTAAGAAGACAGTTGTTATTGTTTTGGCGTTTTGCTCTGCGGCTATGTGTTTTATGAGAGAAACTTTGGCTGTTATGAGCTCAGAATCCTTACAGTGATAGTCAGTGGATGCTGTGGGAATTGTCATTTATGAAAATACAGCTGCACATCTGTGCATAGATGACGTGCTGAATGGCAGATGACTGCAGTTGTATTTCAGCAGTTTGCATAAACATCCGCAACTTAATGTTCAAATCTAGAAAGCAATGTGACAACAGGCTTGAGTAACATCATTTGACCCGGTTCTGTGTAAACATCTTCTCTTGAAGGATGAAAATCGTATATTTCACGTCTGACATTCTTGTTTGACACACAGTGAGGGCCGAGATTTATGTCTCTCCATAAACCATATCCCTCAAGCCTTTCCCTACACACATATGTGAAAGTGAATGCTTCTAGATGAGCGAGCTGAATTTTTTGCATTATCTGCTACTTCTCAAATGTTTCAGACCACCTTTTGTTTCTGTTTCCGGTTTTCTCTCTTTAGGTTTGTGACAAGCTACTTGATATAACAACATTAGGGTTTTTTTTAATGACAAAAAGTTAAAAATAATATTTAAGTATACAAAAATATCTAAGTAAACAAAAATATTTATATTTTAAATTGTATTGGTTTTAAAATGGCTCTGTTGTGATTCTGATGGTGAGATGTTATCTAGCAGATGGAAACCATTTAATTCTACCGTAATAAAACATAAGACACACCACATACAGGCATTTTGTCCTGGTTTTAATTGTTCATTATTGAATTTGTAATAGAAACATTTCACTGAAACATTTCACTCACGGCTACTTTTATTCCTCAAGAGGGCGCTCGACGTCACAAAACCCAACTCTACAATTAAACCGCACCATTTATTATTATATTTATTTTGTCTGCCATTGTCATGCAGTAGTTACATTTATAGTAGATTCAAATTAAAGTGTAGCTATTTTCACATCGATCCTTAACCGTGTTCACATTCGTTAGCGGCACCATAATTAATTATAATAGCTGCATGGGGCTTTGTGCACATACTAGTATAGTCGATTGCAACAGTTAAGTCATTATTTCTTTAAAAAAAAATGAAAAATAGTTATTGATCCTAAAAAATATATATATTCACATGTGTAAAACACAAACGGAAATGATTGGCCCCGTTCTCACCAGCGATGAGAAAAGTATAAAGTGTCACGTGATTGTACCGTTGGGCAGAATTCGGGATTATTTACACCTGAAGTACGCCACAAAAAAACCCTCTTTTATTACCAATACTAACCGTCTGTGGTTTATGTCGATAAAAGACACATTGTCTGTTTACACAGAAGAGCTTGATCAAACCGTCGCACTCTACACGTTAAACCTGCAGCGTTTCATCGAGGTATCGCGAGAGAGAAACCATAAGCACAGGTTTCGACCGGCTCTCGCGGTAGCTTGATATCACACGTCGTCAGTCTGCACAGCGCCGCATGAAGTCGCCTTAAAATGACGTCAGACGCAGCGTCTGAATTCAAACTGATCGGCGGTTACAGAAGCAGCTCGTCCGCACGCAGACTAACATCAACATGTCGAAGACACTGAAGGGCATAACGCTGAAGGGCAGCGCGGAACTGGTGGCAGAGTTCTTCTGTAAGTAATACAATGCAGCGCAAATACATTTTTATACATTTTACAGTGTTGTTAGTTACCGCCGTTGCCGTTTTTGTGTAGCGTTGTTGTGCAGCGCAGCACTTCTGTTTTCTTTCTTTGTTCGTGAGGCGTATGTTTGAAACCGATCACATTGCTATTTTTGACAACAAATAAGAAAAGTCTGGTTAACAATCTAAAACAGTGGTCAATGCATAAGAAAATCACAGTTTGGATTGAAAAGTACCCGTAGTTTTGTCCTGCAGGGTCACGAGGGCGTTTGAACCATGTGTTCAGTCGAGACACCGATGTGTTCAGTCGAGACACCGATGTGTTCGTTCAGTCGAGACACCGATGTGTTCGTTCAGTCGAGACACCGATGTGTTCGTTCAGTCGAGACACCGATGTGTTCGTTCAGTCGAGACACCGGCCGATGTGTTCGTTCAGTCGAGACACCGGCCGATGTGTTCGTTCAGTCGAGACACCGGCCGATGTGTTCGTTCAGTCGAGACACCGGCCGATGTGTTCGTTCAGTCGAGACACCGGCCGATGTGTTCGTTCAGTCGAGACACCGGCCGATGTGTTCGTTCAGTCGAGACACCGGCCGATGTGTTCGTTCAGTCGAGACACCGGCCGATGTGTTCGTTCAGTCGAGACACCGGCCGATGTGTTCGTTCAGTCGAGACACCGGCCGATGTGTTCGTTCAGTCGAGACACCGGCCGATGTGTTCGTTCAGTCGAGACACCGGCCGATGTGTTCGTTCAGTCGAGACACCGGCCGATGTGTTCGTTCAGTCGAGACACCGGCCGATGTGTTCGTTCAGTCGAGACACCGGCCGATGTGTTCGTTCAGTCGAGACACCGGCCGATGTGTTCGTTCAGTCGAGACACCGGCCGATGTGTTCGTTCAGTCGAGATACCGGCCGATGTGTTCGTTCAGTCGAGACACCGGCCGATGTGTTCGTTCAGTCGAGACACCGGCCGATGTGTTCGTTCAGTCGAGACACCGGCCGATGTGTTCGTTCAGTCGAGACACCGGCCGATGTGTTCGTTCAGGACACTAACTTTTGTTTCTCTGTCTTTGTGCAGCGTTTGGCATCAACAGTATTTTGTACCAGCGAGGGATTTACCCAGCAGAGACCTTCACCAGAGTCACACAGTACGACATGAGCCTCCAGCTGACCACAGACACCAAACTGAAGAACTACCTCACCAACGTCATCACGCAACTCAAAGGTCCATTACAAACACGCTCTCTAGATACAGTAGCAGTGAGCCTTCACATTATTCACAATAAGCCGTTAAACAAATAAACACATTTCATAGTTTCCTGTCTTTGCAGAATGGCTGTTTGATTGTACCGTGCAGAAGCTGGTGGTGGTCATCACGTGTTTGGAGACCAACGAGGTGCTGGAGAGATGGCAGTTTGACATCGAGTGCGACAAGACTTCAAAGGAGAGCAGGTACGTGGCAGACTTGAGGAATATCTTTCATCACATTTATTTGCAGCCTTGATGCGATGTCATACATGTTTTGCTTTAAAGTGATACTTCACCCAGAAATGAAAAATCTGTCATCATTTACTAAACTTCGAGTTGTTCCAAATGTTGATCAATTTCTTTGTTCCGATGAACACGGAGAAAGAAATGTGGAGGAGTGCTTATAACCAAACAGATCTCAACAGCTGTTGGAAATATACATTACGATTTTTTTTCTGTTGAACACAAAAGATGACAGTTTGAAGAATGAAGGACTGCAAATAGTTCTGCCCACTTTTGACTACCGGTGTATTTTTTCCTACTATGATAGTCAATGGGTGTTAAGATCTGTTTGGCTGTAAGCATTCTTCCAAACATCTTTTGCTGTGTTCATCAGAAGGGTGAAGTGTCCCTTTAAATGTTTTCTCTCTCTACATGTATGTATGTATGTATGTATGTATGTATGTATGTATGTATGTATGTATGTATGTATGTATGTATGTATGTATATAATGGTACATGTTGCCTTTTCAGTGCCCCTAGGGAGAAGTCTATAAAAGCCATCCAAGAGGAAATTCGTTCTGTGATCAGACAGATCACAGCCACAGTCACATTCTTGCCTTTGTTAGAAACTGCCTGTGAGTAATAATAATTCAGATTATTTATGTCTGATTTCTACATGGTTGCTGCACGACTGTCCACTGAGTTGAATTATATTGCATCATGCTATGTTATTCTATTTGCTGTTAACCTTAAGTCTCATTACATTTTAAAGCTGATTAATAAATAGACTTTAGTTATAAAGATAAAGGAGACCCTTCTCCAAATGACTTTTATCTTAAAAACAGATTTCCCAAGGCTGTCATAAATATAATTGTGTATACACATAATTGCAAACAACTGACTGTCGAGAACATGATGTTTTAACACTATTAACACTTTTTTTATGTCATCACAGGTGCATTTGACCTCCTGATCTACACTGATAAAGATCTGGAGGTGCCTGAGCAGTGGGAGGAGTCTGGTCCTCAACTAATTGACCAATCAGAAGAGGTCCGCTTGCGCTCATTCACCACCTCCATACATAAAGTGAACAGTATGGTGGCCTACAAGAGGACGGACTCCATGTGATTGTGTTATTTGTTCTGTTCTGTTGTGTTGATGTTCTTCAGTCTTCTGTATATATCTTTCTAAGACTCATTTCTTATCTGTTGTCATTTTAATAGGTATTTCCCAATATGGAAAATAAATTTCTTGTTTCCAAGATGCTTTTTTATTCCGTCTTATCGCACTTGCGGTGACGTGCAAGTATTTACAGGGTACCCGCGGGGTCTTAAAAGCATTGAAAAAGTCTTAAATTTGATAATCTAAAATTAAGGCCTTAATAGCCTTGAATTTGGTATACAAAGTCTTGGATTTCGTTACAAAGGTCTTATTTTTTTACTTTTCCTAGGATTAAGTTCATACCGTAACAAAATGAACTGTTACTAGTGTAGGCTTATTAAAAATTCACGTCATAGCAGTAAGCGCGAAAGCTCGCGCACCCGTTACTATGGTTACTAGGCAAGTGAGGTAAATTACAGAACAAGATAGTAGCTAGCCTATTTTGTCGGCTAAAATGGGAAAGTGTCGGTTTAATCCGCTGTGGACAAGGAATCCGAATTACGTTTGGATCAAGCCTGTGCCAGGAAATGAACGCGAGGCCTATTGCTGTTGGTGCAGGAAATCTTTTAAGTTAGCGACAATGGGTGTAACGCCCCTGGACTCCCTTATGAAGGGTGCCAAACACACCGCGTGTAGCACTGCTCGCCAGCGCCAATCACCTATTGGCCCGTTCTTCTGTGCACCGCGGATCACTTCGGTTACTGAAACAGCTCTGACTATCAATAATCAAGACATTTCTACAATAGAAATGCCACCACAGCCAAGGAACATTCTATGGTACTCTGGCTCGACACCAACTCTGCGGGCTTACACTCTTACACTTCAAATGAAAACGTTACAGAGATTTTTAAAATCATGTTTCCTGACTCCGAGGTTGCAGCTACATTCTCGTGTGGAAGCAACAAAACGGCATATATTACTAGATTTGGATTAGCTCCCTTTATAACGAAAGAACTGACTGACCATGTCAATATGTCCAACGGGTTTGTGATCATGTTTGACGAGAGTCTCAATAAGATGACGAAAAGTAAGCAGTTGAACCTTAATATTCGCTACTGGGCGGACGACCACGTCCAGTCACGATACTTCGGCTCGCAGTTCATGGGTCATGCAACGGCGGTGGACTTGCTCAAACATTTCAAAGTAAGTTTTTATTCTGAATTTTATAAATAAATTATAAATAATATATGATATAGTAAAGTAACATAACACGACCAAGTGAGCTGTTCTATAATATCACGATTGCAAAGATTACATTGAATGTATAGTTTAATAAACAAGTAGCCTAGCTAATATATGTAGTCTTTTACAATTTAGACGCAATATCGTTTTGTTCTATTTCAACGATGAAAATAGTTAAATTTGAAATAGTTATAAAAGAAAAGCAACACTAAAGTGCTGTGTTTTGTTATTGAATGATTCAGCATTTTGAACAAATCGTTTTAATGAATGACTCAATGATTCATTTATTAAGAAGGTCACCTTTCTGCCACCTATTAGTTTATTGTTTAAAGGCATCATTGTTTTTTTTATATTATTTGTTTAAACATCAATCTCATCAAAATAATTTATTACAGTTGCAATTTTGCAGTGTAAATGACTTAATTTGATTGATAACGGCGGCCTTATTATTAAAACTGAATTTTATCAAATGTAAGAATTTGACAGGAAAATCACAATAATGCAGATTTAAGTATGTAAAGTCTGATGAGAATATTGCTTCAAAATAAATTTGATTTATTTATGACAGACATTATTTAAAAAGTAGAAACATATTATGTCATTAAAAATGTATTGTAACATTATTATAAAAACTTCCTTATGTGTGATTTAAATGGAAGTAGCTTACAAATAAATAATTTTTAACCTTTAATATTAGAATGATGTACCATCTGGGGTTCCTTATAGTTTAATTTACAGTGAGAGATTTTTTTCTTATGTACTGTACTTGATAGGCCCCAACTTAATTAATATGATATCAAATAGTTTTAATTATTGGTTTTATTGTTTATTTTTTTACTTGAAGGAAATGTCTTGAAGCTAAATGTTTTCTTGTCAGAATGCACCAGAATGCTTAATTTGCAGAGTATTTTGGGGGGCTAAGCTGGCAGTGGTTTGGAGTTGTGGCCTGCATACTCTCCATAATGCTGTCAAATGTGGATTCACCGACTGGCATATGGAGAAGTTCGTAAGAGCTCTGCATACAATTTTTCACAATGTGCCAGCAAGAAGGGAGGATTTCTGTAATCTCACAAAGTCCAAAATCTTCGCTTTGCCTTTTTGTGATCATCGCTGGGTCGAGAACCTCCCTGTGGCAGAGTGGGCCCTTGTCATCTGGCCAGATAAAATGTTTTATTTAATTCAAGTATTTTCATTCAATATTTTCTAGGGTTCGAATTTATACAGATTTGACATTTTCCCCTCATACTTCTGTCAGAATGGGTACGAAGTTGGCATTGAATTTCATTTAAAATGGTATTAAAAAGGTCTTAAAAAGCCTTGAATTTCATTTGGAGGATCCTGGGGGTACCCTGATTTAAGAGCTTTTCTTTTAAAGGCTATGTGCCTATGTGGAACTTACAAAACGTAACCATATATTTGACATGCTATCAAGGAATGTTAAAAATAAGATTTGCGTTCGCTATGCGTGGCTGTGTCCTGTTGAGTAGCAATGAATGATGTAAATGTGTCTGATAAGATGCAGGTGGCACGTGTTCTTTGAACTCGTCTATCGGACATCAAAGTTGAGTGTCTTTCACTGACGGTTCAGCTGAAAGACACCTGTGAGAAATACCCGCAGGATTCATTATTGTGAGAATACATTTACATACAAGAACACTGCTAGAGGAGATCAAATGAGTGCGATCAGAAAAGCACAGAATCAGTTATCCTGCTGCTTCAATATAAAATAATGATTTTAGGATTGTAAATTATGCTGTGAAATTAGTCTTTTGAACGGGTAAAAAAATAATAATTTTTGAATATACAAAATATAAACACTTGAACAATCTGATTTACACTTTTTTTGTTATTCAAATCGACTTACTAGTCAAACTGATCATTTTTAATAAATAAAACTATGAAGTATTTCAAGAAAGATGATCATGTTTGATCGTTTCAGATGTGTTTATAAGTTACAAGTTAAGTAACTATTTACAAGTGAAAATGGTTTTTAAAAAGATCTTCATGTGTAGCATCCTAGTGATCGTATAATAACTCAAATCAAACACAAAAGACAAACTGGAGAATCAAAAATACAAGATCCAGCAGATGAAGTCAGCAGGTCCTTTAAGTTATGTTTAAAAAAGTGTTTCTAAACAATCTATCGCAGCATATTAAACATTTCTACAGGAGTCGTGTCACTTTAACACAAATCTGTTCTATAGGTGTGCACGTGTCATTATAAAAGACTTTCACACATACACTATACAAAAAGTTCACATATCATAGGATTAAAACGTCTTCAGTGTTTCTTTGAAAGAACACGTGTAGAAACTAAAACGCCTTAAAGTCTGAAACAGACTCGGTGTAAAACACAGTTAAACAGCGAAAAATGTCTGCAATGAGTTTTTTATGCTCAACCTACTTTAACAGTGCAATGTAGCAAAATAAACATTTCTAATATCTGCATATACCTCAGTAAGTAAATGAGCTGCACAAAACAACTAGAAAACTAAACACTTCAGTGTCAATGCCCTCTTCCCAAGCCTAAGAACAATGAGAAAGGAATGTTCCGGATTCAAAACAAGTCAAGTTTGGTTTGTAAAAAAACATCTATTGTGTTTATAGTAGTGAATCTATAATAGAATACATACAGAACCTTTCAAACGTAAAGCCACGAGACAACCCACTACACAAATACTGTAGTATGATAGAGTAATGATTGACTATAGTAAACTATATTTTGATAATTAATAATACAGTTTTCTGTAGAATTGACTATAGTGAACTTATAAACTGTAGTATTCTTTAAAATTGACCATAGAACAGTAAGATTCAAAAGCACTGGAGTATCTAAGAGGTTTACTACTGTCAATATTACAGTATTTTTTCGTGTGAGACAAAGTGTGAAGTCATAAAAAAATGAAATTCTTGTGTGAACTTGTAAAACTACAACTTTCACAAAGAGCTAAATTTACCCACAGGAACACTGGTAAGGCAGAATCCACCTACAGTGGTACACTCTTAAAAAAAGGTGCTTCAAAAGGTTCTTCAATGCTGAAGATGATCCGTTTGGTTCCACAAAGAACTGTCTGAAGGTTCTTTGTGGTGAAAAAAAGGTTCTTCTGATGATAAAAAAGTATGAAAGAGATGGTTCTTTCAAGAACCTTTGACCGAATGGTTCTTAAAAAAAACTTTTAAGAGTGTAGTGCCTTTAAAACTCAGACTAACGGCCTAGAAAACAAATATACATAAAAATAAATATAAGCACATCGATAGAATGAAAAGCAGACGTTTGTAATGTCTCGCCCCTCTTGTAATTGCGTTCTTTTGGTTTGCAAACTGACGGCCACAGGTCATGTCAATACATGTTTACTTGTGTGGAACCCAGAAGATTTCGTTACAGTAGTCAAAACATCTCTTTCATTACTGCTTCGGCTGAACGTGTAAAGATGCATGCTTCTGTTTCATCATCAAGTCTTTCTGCATCTCGCACACTCATCTTGCTCGTGTGTCTTTCGTAGTTGAAATGTCTGGGCGCTGTTACAGGATTAAAGTTACAGGATTAAAACTCCTTCAGCTTCTGGAAAAGAACGTCTGTGTACGTCGGAGTGAAATACTACAGTCCTCAGTTTAGTAAAGCTTCTTCGTCTCCTTGTTCAGCGAGGATCTTCCAATTCTGTCTGTTCCTCCTGCAACCCTCCAGCAGGGGGGAGCAGAACTCCGAGAGGCCGGTCAACGCCTGAACACAGAAAAACAATTCCAGTATACTAGAGTTTCCTACAGTATACTATAGTACTCCACACTACAGTGTTTACTACAGTTGATCGATTCACTATATTTAATATTACAGAATACATTAACAAAGTGTGGAAATATACTGTAATATATCACAGTATACCGCTATTTACCACATGTTACCATGGTAAATACTAAATTATACTACTTTATTTTTTCATATGGGTCATCAATATTTTTGTGTAGTCAAGAGTGAACGTCTCTAACTCTATGTGACAAAAACACCTGTGGCCATCTACTTATAGCAAGCAAATCACAATTACACAGGTCTGTGATCAGGGTTGCCAAGTCCTCAGTTTTCTCATGTATTTGGGCTACTGTTGCCATATGTTGTTTTTAATACATGAGTTAAAGGTGGAAGGATTTCCGCAGTTGTTTTATTTATGTATTTATGATTACCACTATAAAAATGTTCAAGAAGTAATTAATTCATAATAAGATTTCATATATTAGTCATCATTTTAATATTTGAGGTGCAGAAGAGCCATATTTACAAGTAACTAACAAAAGTTGTTTTATACCAAAAGAACGTAAATGCACGTTTACCTCATACAACTGTGTGCAAATGGCATCAATAAAAGACACTTGCATGCTGGGAATTTGATCTCGCTTCTCTCTGTTCATCAGATCCTTGAAGAGAATAAAGTCACATCTTACTCTCATGATGTCATCGCTCATAGTGATCATAAATGTGATGTTGACTGTTTGGTACTTTTGTGCTTGGTCTCAAACTCAGATGCTTGAGTTAAACACACTGAATGATTCTATAGATGAAGGGAAACGCTCACGATAGGTTCAATGTTCAGCTCTTGCCGCTCCTTGTCTCCCTGTTCAAAGAACTCCGTGGCAACCAGTTCTGCTATCTGTTAAACATGAAATATGTGTTATGCGTTGTGTTCACATACACTTGCACAGCGTATAGAGGTTACGTTCAGTCTGTCATGATGGTAGTAAATCACGAGTCGTAAATCCATTCACACCTTTATAGCGATTTTATTTCGACATTTTTGTTCCTCCCCCACTGTCTTCCTAAACTGTATCTGGCATCCAATAAGGTTTCGTACTAAAATATACATTACAAATGCCAAACATTTTTGTTTACTTGTTCAATGTATTGTTGTGTATACTTTATAAAGTGTACATTAAGGGGCGGTTTCAGGTCAGGGATTAGATTGAGCCCGGGCGACTGATTAAAGGAAAAGTTCACCTCGAAATCAAAATTGTGTTATTTTTCACTTGCCCACATGACGTTCAACAGCCCTCCCGGCATCTTCAGAACACAAATAAAGATATTCTGGTTGACATCCGAGAGATATCCAGGCCTCCTCATAGACATCACGTTTATAGTTGTTGTCAAGGTCCAGAAAAGTCCAAGACCAATTTAAGGATGTCTTTAGTAGTTTTCTAGAGCTTGACCACAACTATAAACATGATGTCTATGAGGAGGCCTGGAAATCTCTCGAATGTCACCTAAAATATCTTTACTTGTGCTCTGAAGACGCCGGGAGGTCTTAAAACATGTTGAACGTCATGTGTATAAGTAAAAATTAAATACTTTTGATTTCGAGGTGAACTTTTTTTAGAAAAACATCACTTATGTGCATGAGCATCTAATGAAGGTGTTCGGGGATGCTTGATGACTACAGACAGGTGCAGTTTGCAGGAGTTGTTGGAGATAAACTTTGGATTTTGTATGTTGTATGTACATTTAGGTATTTCACAGCTCTTTTATCCAAAGTGACTTACATTACATTATCCTATACATTTATACATAGGTATTTGCAATCCCATGGGATCGAACCCACAACCTTGCGTTGTTAACGCATTGCTCTTACCACTGAGCTACAGGAAAGCTGTATGTATGTGTTTTTAATCTGCTTTTGTAAGAAAACATCTTGTACTGTCTATACATTTAGTTTGTGTGTCCAACTAATTAAATAAAGAAATTATTACACACTTCCGGGCATTTGCAAGGAAACATTTTCACACTGTGCACTCTGTTCTGTCAGCCTGTACAAGAAGGGGATGTTTAAGTGTGATTTAAAACCTCATGAACTCAATGCTAACATGTTTTTCTGGTTTTGTATCGTGTGAGTCTGGAGGTCTCAATAGTGCTGAATAATTATAATAAAGGTTGAGTTGATGGGACCAAAGCTGCACCTTCACCCATAATGCTAATCATCAAACCAAGCTGATAATTAGTGAAGAGAGAGAGAGAGGTGCTGATGATGTGTGAACGAGTCTCTCTTACCCTCTTCTGTACTGGCCAGGGTTTTGTGATGGCAGAAATATCACACGCTGTCATCAGCATCGACCTGCACATGAGAATGACATCACAACATACGGTATGAAACACGTGTGTGCAGGCAAACATGATGAAGACAGTGTGAGCGCTCCAGCAGTCCACTGACCTGAGAAGATCTCTGTGCTCTTCATCCTCCCAAACAAACTGACTGTTCTTAGCCAACTCAAAGAATTCTGTTCTCTTCCTGTGAACACACGAGACAGACAGACAGACCATAAACAGACAAACAGAGAGAGAGACAGAACACACACTGTCAAGACAGAGACGGACAGATGGCCGGATCATAACACACTGTCAGATAAACTTAAACGAGTAAAAATACATGAAAATCAGCTCTGCTCACACACTTCACAGATTCACAACACAACAACTGAAACATTAAGCAGGTTTTCATGTTGGAAACCCTACATTTCAAAAAAGTTCTTATGCTCACTTGAGGTGGTTTTTCATTTTGGCAAAAAAGGGTTCATGCGAATAATGGGAGATGGAAACTCATTTGCCGAATAAATTCCTCCAAAGAGTGACGTAACGGCACTATGAGACGGCATAACCTGATTAATCAGAGTACTGATCTTCTTACACATGAAATGTTGTTAAAGTCATTCTTATGTTGTGTTCCCACCAAACGCGAATGAAGCGTTAAGCGCGAGTGATTTACATGTTACATCAATGCAAAGATGCGATTGGACAAAATCATTGTTGCTTTATGTGCCGTTGCTGTATGATACATCTTACTTTTATCGAAACAGGAATAAAAAGGATCTTGCTTGGAGTAAAGTGAGTGAGGAGGTCGGACCATCTGGTAAGTTGTGAAAAACGCTCTTTACTCAATGTGAGCTATATGTACATATACACACGAGACTGGAGCGGCCTGGCAGAAGCCCCTCTCATGATGATGCAAATTTGCGTCTGTTGTGAAGGGAATTTCTAAAGCGAGTAAACTCAAAATGTTTGCACAGTAGGTGGCACTATCCACTAAAGTTGGTTTGCAACCTGCCATACAACATGCAAAGAAGGAGAACGGCCAGAATGACTTATCCTGAGAAGAAACAAAATACACTTTAATTGCATAACATCATGCAATGGAAACGCAGTCATTACGCAATATTGTTTCAATCGACGTTTAGAAAATGTTGCTTTCATTTTGGGCAAATCTGTAATGGAAACCCAGCTTGTGTTTTCCACACAGCAGGCATCCAAAAAAGCACCGCATTTACTGTGTTTCGTAATCTTCTGCTTGAACAAGTGTTATTATACATGAACATCATTATATTCACTCTTACTTTTCTTACTAATATTTAGTGGTAGTTTATTAGGAAGTGACACTTGACTAGTTGGATGGAAACGGTGCTTATTTGCAAATGTTTTATGTGATGTTCCAATTTTGGGCATAGGCTAAATTCGCAACTTTGGATGTAAACCCGTCTAATGTCTTTCGTAAGTGTTGCAGACAGGAATGTTTGTCTCACTTCATATAGACGGCCAGATCAGTAGCCAAAATGGCCTTTTCTATCATCTTCAGCGTTGTCTTGTACTCCTCCAGGGAGAGACCGCTCAGAATCTGATTCCCCTACAGGAGAAAGACACAATTAAAGTGTTGCACAGAAGATAAAGAGAGTAAGATGACTGTTGACATGAGCCATAGTAATAGTGATGATATCAGCACACTTTATTACAGCGCAGATTCACGATTTCCCATCAAACATGACACTGTGTCAAAGGGCACGTCAGGTGAATACACAGATAATGTCTGCATGACAACAACAAACCCAGACACAATGACACAACACACGGTACAACTCCCTCAACACTTTCTCACATGACATGCATAATGTGGGCATTTTCCAAACGGCATCAAGGCGCCCTCGAAGGGCCCTTCGTGAAGTGGACACCATTTGAATGCGCGTACCAAACTCAAACATAAATCTCAATCCCTTCGTGAAGGGCCCTTTCAGAAGTCTGTTAATGAAGCGTACATGACATGGTCACTTCAAGGAAGAGACCGTTTTGCCCCACACCCTCCAAAGAGTTCAAGGGCTCGGCCCTTCGAAGGGAGTAGGGCATAGGGATGCTCACTTCCGTTTGGAAAATGACATGTGCGTTAGACCTGAACTTCTCTAACTCGGTTTTGAGGAGGAGTCAAGAGAATAACTGTAAAGAAGGAGAAATAGCAAATTAAGATATGGCAAAAGTCAAAAGAAATAATGAGGATTAAATAATTACTGCTGATTTAACGCTCATCCAAACAAAATACAAACAGCAGAATATTTATACCGATTTAAATCGTTAGACAAGTCTCTTTAAGATTTAATTATATGTGTAAGTCAATAAATAATGATGTGTGTTATTTAATTATAAATGACACGTATAATTAAATGAATTACGTACTTATTATGTGTGAAACAATAAATAAAAACTGAATCCGGAAGTGCTTCTGGACCAGTGTTTACATCATGCGAAGTGGTCTATAAAATGTGATTCAAATAACCAAAATATTTGTAATTAATTTATAAAACACATTTGATTTATTTAAGAATAGATGCATTTAAAAAGAAACATTTTATTATTTTGAAAACGAAAAATTAAAAAATTGTTAAACACACATCAAATAATTAATGAAAGATTTTCAGTGTTTGAATTGCGAGTTCAAAAAAGATAGATGACTTTAGGATGGGGGTCCCCGACACACATGAGGGTCTGTGGTATGTACGATTGAAAACCTCTGGTGTTAGATAACAATGAGGTTAATATTAAAAGCGACTCTTCATCAGCTGATGTCGGACCACTGCTAACACTGTTTACAAACACTGTGCTGCATTCTCACATTACAAATAACTCAAAACCTGCAAACATGCTTTCAAAAGACGGTTGGGTGTTGGGCTTTGGGAAGGTGTGTCATGTACTCACAGGTCCGTTGAGGATCATAAGACACTGGTCAAAGTGATGATGCTCCATGGTTGAGTGACAGTAGAGTTGAGCGAGCGGATGTTCACTCCTGTAACACAAGCTCATCTCAGTTTGACCTAAATCCATAAGACACACCACAGCTAAAGCAGCACAAACCTTTTGATGTAGGAGTTATTGACGCCTCTGTGATCTAAATCATGACTCAATGTTGCGATCATCAGAGCCAAAACCTCCAGATCACTCAGATTATTCTGTCAATGAACACACATCATTACACCACATCTCAACACTGAACACTAAAAGATCTCAAAATGATGAGCAGATGTCTATGTTGTATTGCTTATAGTTCGAAAAAGACCACAAAATACAGCTATCAAAACATTTTACATCGTCTCTGTCCTTCTGAAACCTAGATTTTCAGGAAAAGCGCTGTACTTTTCAAAGTGACAGTTCGCCCTGAAAGGAAAATTCTGTCATCATTTTCTCACACTCAGGATGTTTCAAACCTGTCTGATGAAATGTCTTCGTTCTGATGAACACAAAGAAATATATTTAGAAGATAACAACGGGACATCATCCACTACCATTGTAGGTATTTTTTTTCATATTCTGAAGCGGTTAGGAAAACAAACAGCTCTGGGGCACCTTTGACTACTATGGTCGTTAATGACGTCCCAGAACTGAAAATGACTCCAAATATCTTCATCAGAGCAAAGTTTATAGAGGTATAACATTACATGAGTTTGAGTAAATGATGACAGAATTTTCTATCTCTTTGAATAATTAAATCTGTTTGGTCAAACCAGACAAGCACTTTTGAAATACTTTTTATTGGTTGGATATTTGTAAGACCCATTGATAATCATAAAGGATAACTTATGATAAGGATTTATGACAAAACATTTAAGGGGTCATATGGCGCGAATGTGTGTTTTTCTGTGTCTTTGGTGTGTTATAAGTAGCCCATGCATGTATTAGACATGTACAATTGCAAAAATGAAAGTCTCGGTAGAAAAGATGCATTCTATCTAAAAGCGAACGCTCACCCAGACCTGTCAGTTGGTGGTCTGATTTGACTAAGACCGCCCAAATGTGTACTCAAGTAAGGTGGTGTACCTGTCAGTACAAGAGGAACCTGATGTTCCAAATATGGTCAGAGGCGTTACATTTCCGTCACACGCTTGCAGTATTCCACCAATCACTACACACTGGTTAACTGGCCAATCACAGCACACCTCGCTTTTCAGAGCCATGAGCTTCGTTAAAAATCTGTGCATTTCAGAGAGGCTGAGCAAAGAGGAGATACAAACATGCAAGGTATGTGCAAAAAAAACGGTGTTTTTTTCTAACCTTAAATCGTGTATACACATTACATTACATCTAAAACAAACAATAACGTTCCTTTCAGCCGTGTCATATGACCCCTTTAACACCATGAAATAAGGAGGTTTCAGAAGGCCAGCAGAGATATGTTTATACTATCTATAAATGTTAAATGCTCGCTTTGGGTTAAAGCTTCTGCTACGTGAATACATGCAAATCTGCTAATCATGCAAACTAGCCTAAACATATGATTTCTGCACAAAACCATTAGAAAATCTTAGTAAACGTGTCGATTGGAGTGAGAAATGTTTTATGACCAGAATGGTTTAGTCGACATTAAAACACTGTTCCCAATAAACAGCCAATAGACTTTACTATTGAAAGAAGGCAGATCTTTCCGTCTAGAGGAGTTTATAACTTTAAATGATTAACAGATGACCTTAACAGTGGAACACACAGTAAAACTGTTCACTTCTATTTCTGCTTTAACTGTAAACGGCTCTCGCTATAAAAAGAAACAGTTCAATGCTCTCTGGCATTTCAAAAGGACAACTCTTACTAAAGGCACATGTAAAACACAACATTGATGATAAAACCAAAAACACAGATTGAATCATGAATAAACCTCAGGAAATATGCATCTCGTTACTGTTCAGTTGCGTTAATAGATGTCAATGTGGCTACCGATCGGCGCCAATAAATACAGAAGCTGTAAGAGAGACGCAGGTCACCGATGTGACCTTTGACCCGTTTTGCTATCTACCAGAGTCACTGACCTGAACCTGCCCGCTTTTAAGAACTGCAAACATGGACTGAGACGTGTTGAAGGCGTGTCTCCAGTTGTGATAGACAACGTTCTTTCTGTAGTTCTTCTTCACGCTGAAAATCCATTGACACAAATTCTGAACGAGAGAGAGAGAGAGAGAACAACCGAGTCAAAGCTTCACCAAAACACACAGAAGGCCAAAATCTGCTTTATAATGCATGATACTGGTCATTAGAAAGAAAAATCACAGTTATAGAGATCTCCATAATAAACAGTTTTATTTCTAAAAGACGTCAATGAGATTACATGGAGATTACACGTCTCGTATATTTCTCCCGAGAACATTCTCTTAGTTTTCATTCCTCTTAAACAATTTTAAAAGAAACATCTGAGACTAAATGTGACACAATTGAGAACTCAAAAAGGAACTTGTTCTTGAAAGACTTTTTTTGTGGTTGATATTAGGGGATGGCTTAGCAGTTAATGAATAAGATTCTACACCACCTGTGTTACCACATTGGTTTACAAGAATATTAAATGTTTTTAAACATGTTTCCTGAACATTCAGAAAACATAAATAAATAAAAGTCCCTTAACTCACGCCCAGTGTTGGGTGTTACTAGTTACTAAGTAATTGGATAGTTACTGTAATTTAATCCCTTTTCCCTTGAAAAGTAAAGTAAGGGATTACTCTCAATTTTTTGTAATTTAATTACAGTTACTCAGTGTAGGGAAGCTACTTTGAAATTGTAGTTAGTTAAGCTACTAGCTACTCGTAAATAAAAGTAGTTAAGTTACAGCTACACTACAAGTTACTATAAAAAACAATCTTTTTACAATCTCACATTAAAAAAATACAGGAGTGTAATATTTATTATAGCCAACTGTTGAGTCAATTTCCTGTTTTTTACTTTAGTAAATATTAAAGTATCCTAAAGAATTTATGGTGTATGAATTTACTATAGCTAGATACTACAGAATACTGTTGTATATGTTATTTGACAGCTGTAATATACTACAATTCACAATACTAAAGTATACTACATTTTATGTGATGTGATAAACATGTGTTATTGACTTATGCTTTAAATAAATAGTAAAATGTAATACATACCATTATCATTGTATTGTTTATTTATTGTTTTCGTTACATAAGATTCACATTTAATACTTAATAGGATGGGTGTTTCGAACTTGAAATATTTACCCACACATGTACGTCCTTTACGATCTCTTCTCAGTGAAACATAAAGCTAACTTGTTATTAATTAAGTGGTAAATTAAGTACTGGGAAAGCTACACTTTTTTAAAAGTAGTTGAGCTACTGCCAAGCTACTGAAAAACGTAGTTAAGTTAGTAGCGTTGCTACTTGAAGTTAGCTACTCCCCAACACTGCAGTTACTTCTGATGTAATTTAACGAAATACTTTGTGAAATATATGTGTGTGTGCAATAGTGGAATTGACATCAAAATTGCTTTAATGTGTATTTCTCACAGTTGGTCAGAACATAATATTACTCTATGTTGTTTTATATTATTTATTTCAATAAATTAAAAGAGCCGTCTCATGTCTATCGTCAAATCTCTTTACTAATCAAGGTTGATGTTGGATATAGAAAATAACTTAGTAGCTAAATACTTTTTGGAGTTAATAAATTGTACAGTAATCTAATTACACTATGAAAATGTCATTAGTAACTAGTTATGGATTACTTTTCAGAGTAACTTGCCCAACACAGCTCACACCACCATGCACGGGCTGGTCCTGATCCTCAAACAAAAGCATGCTTTTATAGGCTCGTATTCAGATCTGTTCTGAGGTCAGGTGTCTATTATCATCAGAAGAGTCTGATCGTTGGCGGTGGCCTCTGGTAAACCTGCTTTCATTTACTCTGTCTTGGGTAAGTCACGCCCAGAAAACCAATAAAAACGCCGTCTGAATGTCCTGCCAGGAAGATACCTCACGTCAACACCGAAGGCCATAAATGGAGCCGCAGTGATCTGATCTGAGACAGCTCTTCCATCGGGTTATTTGAGCCAATAATGCACAGTTTAGAGAACAGAGGGACTTTATCTTCTGTAGCTTTTGAGAAAAGATCTCAACAATGTCTCAAATTGTGCTCAGATTTTCCAACAAATCAAAGTCTGTCTGTTCCCATATCGACTTCAATATCTAATTTCAGCTGTATGGTTCATGTTTTTAGAAGTTCAGATGGTCAGGTGTGTCTCATAAAACCCCTTTAGAGAAATGAAAACAGAAATAAAAGTGTATTGGCACGTGAAGACTATGGAGGCGCGAAATGAATATAGATTGTAGTGGTAAAATAATCTTGATTTGATTAAATTTGATGAGAAATGTTTGAGATCTATTAAGATCTTCAATAATATTGACTTTTGATCGCAGACTTGACAACTCTGAGCTCAGTTTGAGACATTCTTGACATCCCTTCTGAAACTCCAATGAGATTTTTGACTCTGAGAAGAAATATCCGAGACACAAGTGAGACTCGTGTTTGCGCTCTATTTAATCTCATTGATGTCTGGGAAGAATAACTAAGAAATGAAAAACATCTGTGATTTGTCTTTCTTATGGTCTGAGACTAGTATCAATAGGTAGACAGACGGACAGATGTAAAATGTATGTAAACCTTATATTTAATCTGAAAGTTCTGCACAAGCTTGAGGTCCACAAACATGCGGATGGTTGCCTGTGTGGTCTCAACATCCGTCAGGTCGAAATCGCTGAAGCTGAAATCCAGCAGTCTGAAACTTTGTGATGAGGGAATCACAGCCGTCTGTGAAGAGAGAAGACAGTATTCAACTAAACTGCAGTCGGTCACACGCACGCATGCTCGCACACAGTACACACACACAATCACACACACACACTATACACAGACACGCACACATCACACACACAGCGCAGACACGCACACATCACACACACAGTACACACACACACAATCACACACACACAGTATACACAGACACGCACACATCACACACACAGCGCAGACGCGCACACATCACACACACAGTACACACACACAATCACACACACACAGTATACACAGACACGCACACATCACACACACAGCGCAGACGCGCACACATCACACACACAGTACACAACACACACAGCACACAGTGCAGGGCAGCAGATCTTTCTGGCTGTCATTCATAATGAATGAGCTGTGCTCAGCATCATCTGTGTAATCTCTGGAGAAAATACATAACACAGATCCCATATTCATCCATCACTTCTCCAACATTCATTTTTATATTGACTTCATATATACACATGATATTCCAAAAATATATTTCAATTATATATTTTCATGCTTAAAAATTTCACAACTCTGAGGTTCCAAATGACTCCTGAAGTAAAAGCGAGTAAATTTAATACTGTACATGACATTTATTCTTCTGCTGATTTAACCAAAATAACCATTTGTTCTTCTAACAATGTTGAAATGGCGGATCTGATCATTTCATGTCCTGTTCAAAAAAAATCTGTTGTGGAGATTTTTAAGTGAATAAAAAAATGCTTGATGTGCTTCTGTTGGAAAGTGAACATGCATCTCTTCAGGGAATTTTGCCGAATGCAGCGAGTAATTATACACGAAGCTAAATTTACAAAAGCCCAACTTCTTTTCAAATTCACAAATTCATAAAACATTCAAAATATATACAGTATATATTTAAATAAATTGCAAACTGTGCATGTCTAACCAAAATTTCCTCTGTCACAAGGCAGAAAACACAACAAAAATGAAGCAAGCTGATAACAGCAACTTTTTTTGTTGAAAAATAAACATTGTACCCAAAAAGTTTGATTTAAAAACCGCATATAAAGATTAATAATCATTACATCTGAAAGTGAAGTGTATACTTGTGTGCTGTAAATCTTTCGCATTATAAATGATTGTGAGAGATAAATCAACAGGCTGACTGTCCATCATTAGAGTAATTGATGTAATGAAGGTGAAATGTTTGGCTCTGACTATGATTACGTGGTATTACTGATGACTTTAATGACTCTAATCATTTCCACATCTCAACCTGAGAGCTTGTATCATAGCAACCTGCATCCTTGAGGAAAATCCCTTTCCTAGGCGGCGGTCCGGCAAAAATAATATTTGTCATCATATATAAATAAATACAGTAAGTCATACCGTGTGCTGTCTTATTCCTTTACTAGCTACTAACTACAGCTCAATTTCCTGAAAACACACGTGCTGATAAGCATGTATTCCTGAGCAAGCTTCTTTTCATAAAGGCGTCTGCCAAATGCATGAACGTACTCGTCACTTTTAACAACGAGATGTCAGAGAGTCTGTTTAACCATCCAGAGAAGAGGTTGGGGGTATAGAGGTTACGTATATAAATATGTATGATGTGAAGAGATCCTGATGTCAAAGGTCAATTCAGAGCAGAAGATGCAATGCCAACAACTGTTTTCACTGACATCTGTCATGTCGTCTGTTAAGCTCTAGACATACCATGCATCCCAAATCGCCTACTTTCATACTATACAGTGGGCGAAAATTAGTGCCAGTCAGGCTAGTACGTCTGAAACCTCGGTATGCACAAAACCGAAGGCGAGAAATACCCGGATCTACTGCTACACTTCTCTATCCCATGATGCAACGGGAGCTGAGCAACGGTCAAATCTCAAAATTGAATCATATAAAAAAAGCAGAAAACATCAAAGTGAGTGTCCAGACTAATGAATTTCACATGAATAAATTATGTTTGTACCGACGCCTAGGAACAGCTAATAGGTCATAGGTCATACGGGTCACACGACAATCAAACATGGCAGATGCAGTATGTACAAAATCTATTCCCACATATACTATAAAGAACGTACTGTTTCAATGGTGGATAGGTAATGTAGGCACTTCAGTTAAATCAGTACGTATTGTCATACAATTGCATTTCGGACGCAGCGAGAGTCTCAAGTAAGAATGAAGATGAGATAAAGTTACCTGAAGCGCTCGGGTCTCCTCATCTGCAGCAGACGCATGATATGACAGAACCTGAAGACACATATAACATGAATAATATTAAAGGGTAAAGCTTCCTTTAAAAAAAAGACAAACGTTCATTGCAAATGCAATCTCAAGTATTTGGAAGGATCTGAGGAAGGCCACAAACCGTTTCTTATGTATATTTCTCCTGAAATTTCAGGATTTTAATCTGCCTACGAGTTCTACAGACGGGACCCAGAACAGCCGCCCAAGAATATTTGGCGTCACATTTTGTCATTTTTTTATCCATCCGGGATAACGACCGTGTCTGTGATCGATTAACTAGAAGACTTCTGGCTTTCCTGACTTGTTAAATACGAGGCCGCGTGGCCGTCTGCTTTCCCGTGTTCACATGCACTCTTTTTCTCGATGTGCGTGCGAGTCCTCTGCCTCCACCAATGAGTTTGTTGCGGTTTGTGCACGCTTCTTGTTAGCTCCGTGTAACAGACAGTGTATTTGAAGTATTTCTAAATTTGCATCGAATCGTCGATGTGAATGATCAGCGCACTGAGACCCTTGAGCAAGGCACTGTTCCCCCCAACTGCTCCCCGGGCGCCGCAGCAATGGGTGCTCACTGGTCTGGGTGTGTGTTCACGGTGTGTGTGTTACTCACTGCTGTGTGTGTGCAATTGGATGGGCTAAATGCAGAGCACAAATTCCGAGTATGGAACACCATACTTGGCCTCAAACGACATCACTCACTCATATACACTCAAAAAAATATTTTGCTGCTTGTTCAATTTACTTAACTCGTTTAAGTTAAATCAACACAATTTTAATAATCTAATAAACATTACCGTAGCAATAGGAGCACAGATGATGCAGTGTCCATGGCGCTGCACTCCGTGCTCACACATCTGGACAATAAGGACACTTATGCACGCATGCTGTTCGTAGACTTCAGCTCTGCATTCAATACCGTAATCCCTTCCAAGCTAATCATCAAACTTGGAAACCTAGGCATTAACAATTCAACCTGCAACTGGATTATGGATTTCCTGACGAACAGGCCTCAGCTTGTTAGGTTAGGCAACATCTGCTCCACCACAACCACCCTCAACACTGGTGTACCTCAGGGCTGCGTACTGAGCCCCTTTCTCTACTCCCTTTTCACACTCGACTGCAGGCCTGTGAATGGATCTAACTCCCTCATCAAGTTTGCAGACGATACAACAGTGATTGGTCTCATCAGAAACAACGATGAGACTGCTTACAGGGAGGAGGTACGGCACCTGGCCACATGGTGCTCAAACAACAACCTGCTCCTTGACACCTCCAAGACAAAGGAGATCATCGTGGACTTCAGGAAGGCGAAAGGAGGCACACACGACCCCATCCACATTAACGGGACGGCTGTTGAACGTGTTTCCAGTTTTAAGTTCCTGGGGACCCACATTTCGGAGGACCTGTCCTGGACCACCAACACCTCATGCCTGGTCAAGAAGGCTCACCAGCGTCTCTTCTTTCTGAGGACACTGAAGAAGAATCAACTGTCTTCAACTATCCTGGTGAACTTCTATCGCTGCACGATAGAGAGCATCCTGACCAACTGTGTCACAGTCTGGTACGGGAACTGTTCTGTTGCTGAGCGCAAGGAACTGCAGCGGGTGGTGAAAACAGCTTCACAGGAACTACACTCCCTTCCATTGAGGACATCCAGAAGAAACGCTGTCTGCGTCGAGCTCGCAGCATTCTCAAGGACTCCTCTCACCCCGCTCATAGACTGTTTACTCTCCTGCCTTCCGGTAGGCGCTTCAGGTGCCTCCGGACAAGAACCAGCAGACTAGGAAACAGCTTTTTTCCCAGAGCTGTTTCATTATTGAACTCTGCTCCCCACTGATTTCACTACCTCTCATAACTTTAACTTAATGCTGCTATTACAATGTTTACATTGCACTACAGGGCTGCCATGCATGACTGAACTGTACACACCAGTGCTTCATGTATCTGCTCTACCGGACTGTTTACACACACACAGCATCATTTGCACTCTATACTGCTCACTTGCACACCAGGAATATTATACTGAATGCTCATTTGCACTAATGGACTACTTTCATAACTGCATTAACTCATCTTCTGCACTGTAACCTTAACAACTGAATTAACTCATCTACTGCACTGTAACTTCAATAACTGCACTAACTCACCTACTGCACTCTAACTCATCTATTGCATTGCATCTATCGCATAACTAACTGCATCTACTCATCTATTGCACTATAGCTTCAATAACTGCACTAACTCATCTACTGCACTGTAACTGTATATCTGCATCTACTCATGTATTGCACCGTACCTTTAATAACCACATTAACTCATCTACTGCACTGTAACTTTAATAACTAATGTCTGTAACTAATGCACACTTAAGTCACTTGCACTATTGTATAGTCTATATTGTTATCTGTTCATAACCACCTGTACACTAATGTTCACAGTATATAGCCTTCTGTATATATTGTTCATAGTACATACCGATTGTCATATTTTCATAGTACATGCCCATCGTAAATTATTTTCCTAATATTGTATCTGTATTTATTCACACTGTATATCTGCACTTGCTAATTGCACTTCTGGTTAGACCTAAACTACATTTCGTTACACTGTACTTGTATATGTGTAATGACAATAAAGTTGAATCTAATCTAATCTAATCTAATTAAAAATATATAATATTTTAATAATATATAATATTTCATAATATTTATTAAATATGTTTTTGAGAGCTTTTTATGTAAAATATGCATGTATATGACATAAATTAATTTAATCAAGACTACTAAAAAAAACAAGTTCATACAACAAGATTATAAAGAATCGTTTCAATTCAATTTCGTGGAAAAGTTTTCCTTAATTTAATTAATTTCCCTCAACAACTTTTTTTGAGTGTACAGTATAAAACCAAATGGTTTTACCCCAAAACAAGTTTCTTTTCTGCCTTACAAAACCTGATACACCATCAGTCATGTTTTTCCCTGCTGTCTGTGAGCCTGTAATAACAGATCTGCCAATATAATGTCAAAATTCTGTTGGTATTCTGTTATTAGATGCTGTGAGGTGAAGATTACAACACGAGCGAGCAGCTGTTGTGTCAGCTGCAGTGAAGAGCTCCTGACTTTGACAAAAAACGCTCGTAGCGAGGAAAAAAACACAACAACAAAAGAGTTATTACAGTTCTTTTTTTTCGGTTTCATTCATGTTTCACATAGTCTTTGATTGTCCTATTTTTAGTTTTCATGTTAATTTTAGTAAAATTATTAGTTGTTTTAATTAATTAATAAACCAATAAGAATCCATATATTATATAGATTCATTACACATAGAGTGAAGTATTTCAAGCCTTTATTTCTTGAAATGTTGATGATAATGGCTTACAGATAATGAAAACCCAAAATTCAGTGTCTCAGAAAATTAAAAACTATATCTGCTGATGTTTATGTTTTCATGTGCTTAAATGCAAATTATCTTTATTCACTGTATAAAAAAGCGTTTTGCTGCTGGGTCAAATGTAACATTATTTTTTATAAATTGTTTAAATATCAATTTTGCAATGTAACACAGAAACAAAGGACCAGCCCACTAGATTGTAAAGATCAGAAAAAGCTCATGAACTATATTCTGACCCTTCTTAGTCTTTTGTCATATCCCATTTTTTAAATAATAAAATAAAACTAAGTAATATACACTTCATCTGTTATTCCATAGCATCTGACCACTTTTCTGTTCATTCTCTTGAGATGTGCATTGAGACTCACCTCAAGCGTGACCTCTTGTTTAGCCATAGCTCTCTCGACCGCTTCATACATCTGCGTGTTCTGAATGCCCAGGCCACAGAATAAAGCGATGGCCTCCAGGAACTGCTCATCATTACGATTAAAGGCTTTGATTTCTCCTGAAGAATCATCCATTTTATTCACCAGCTGGCACACACCTGCATTCAAAGGCAAAAGCACTTAACAGGGCATCTCTTAAAACAAACTGGCACAAGAGGGCCTTCCTCTGGAAACCCTTTTATCTGGCAAAACCTTTGGAAAAAGCCAAGCTTTGCTATTTCCACATTATCTGAAAACAGAGATGGGATATGTTCATTTTGCCATTTAAAGGAAAAGTGTGTCATCATTTACCACCCGCATGTTTCTGTATGCTTTAATTCATGAAACTGGGAACATTTTGTGAACAAGAACATGACTGCTATTAAGAACAAATAATCAGGTGGAAACATTTTTAGACTGTTCGTTATACAAAGTTATGGTCATTATTTTGAAGACTTAGATTTATAGATACAAAATACAAAGTATTCTTATAGCCTTATCTTTGTAAAAAACATTATTTTGTATTTTCTTGTGTGTGAACTGAGATCATTATAATCAATCACAAGTTGAAAATCTGTATGTGTAGAAGGAAAAGAGGACACGAGAATAAAACATAAACGAGTGTCAGACGAAGAAAGTAGAAGAAAATAAAACCTAAAATATTCTTATCTGTAGGACTTGATAAAGATAGGATCATTGATGAATATCTGACCATACACTGATCCTGATGAAGCTTAAGGTTAAGTGTGGTATAAAACAGACATACCTATCACTTTGTCCTTCTTTCCATTCCTAATGGGTGTGCACAAAAGACTTTTCACTTGACAGTTTGACAGCTGTAGATTTTCACTCTATTAAAGTGAGACAAAAAAAGTTAAGGGACTTTAAAATTCAAGAAGATATAAGGGATGAATTTCAGTTCCCATAGGAAAGAAAAACCCCAGATGAAATTAATATGTAAATCCCAGAGCCTTTTTTAATATCCTTTTGTTCTAAATACTGCTTACAAAGCTCAGCTCAATCACTTTAATACCACATGACATTTAGCTAAATAATACTGACATTACATTCATGCTGCACAGCCAAAGAGCTAATAAAACTTAACCATGATCTCCCGCAAATTTCCTGAGCTATAAAAAGCAATAAAATGTTCCTGTGGCTTTAAAGCGCAGAAATGGGCTGGGTGACTGGATGAATGAGAGTTGTGTCAAAGCCAAAAAACATGCAGATCTCAGAGAGGGATTGACCCTGTGGTTATTTCCCTTGTGTACTCACTGTCCACGGAAACCTCTGGTCCTCTGTGACATCTGTGATGTTCAGCGGCTCCATAGTGTTCTTAACATACTGAGCGTACATGTAGTTAATCCTGTTGACATCACATTCCCTGTAAAAACAAAGATGTTTCAGCTCATCTTTATGTGACCATACAGTAAATGATACACAAGCTATAAACATTATATAGAGCAAATTATTTACAGCACTATACTGTACATCATAAATGGCATATATAGTACCATATAACACTATACACAAAACATATACAGTATATCCTATATAGCACTATACATCATATGCTGTATACTACTACAAAGCACAATACAGCATAAACAGTACTTTATAGCACTACACACCATACATTTACAGTATATACTATATAGCACTATGCACTATACATCATAAATGGTTTATACAGTTCTATATAGCACTTTACATATAAGCAGTATATACTACATAAAACTATTCAGCGTATACATTACTATATAGCAATACACACCATTAATGGCATAAGTAGTACTATATAGCACTATACACTAAACATATACAGTATATACTACACAGCACTATACACCATGAATGTCATATACAGTACTATTTAGCACTTTACACTAAACATATACGTATACATTATATGACACTATAGATCATATACCGTACAGCATATACTACAAGCAATTCAACATTATATATGGCATATACTTAAAATACAGCATATTATATATGGTAGGAAACATCATATGCCATTTACTATGGCATATACAACACATACCCATATACTATATTGCACTATAAATCCTACACAATATTTTTTGGCAAACTGTTTTCATTTTCAATGTTTGAATTTTCATTTTGCATATGGTCATACAATTTGGGTCCTAAGGCAAAACCGTTTGATATTCACATTCCAAGTGTTCTTAACATGACCCAAATACTTCAGCTTCATGATTCCATTAGACTCAAAAAATAAAAACACTAAATATTTCACATACCACTCTGTCTTTTGAATAACTGAGAATAAATTGCTTGACTTACAAATCCAATAGAAATACAGAATATAGACAGTTGCATGCAAAGTAATATTTATGTTAAGGCAGGCTTTAGGTTAATACCAGGGAAAAAACATTGGTTTAAACTAAAACAGCACAGTTCAGAACCAATGAAAATAGTTAAATTCTCCTCTTAAATCTGGATGTGACTACGAAAAAACGAATATACACATTTAACAGATAAATTGACTACTGGCTTACAACTACACAAATTATTCTGCAAGAACAAATTACATACATTTTCAAGATACCTACTGTATATGCCATTGGATAAAAAACGAAGTTAACATTTATAAAAGTATTCATCCACAATGTATAAAAAGAAAACCATAATATTATTGAGATCATGCTAATAAATACTGGCTGAGAAATGTTTATGATTTACGGGTGAAAAGAACAAAGTACATTTGCCCTGAGAATGAAATGTTCTCAGAGAAGCTACGACTCGCTTGATCAAAGGCACGGGTCTGTTTATTGAGGAGAAATGCATTACCTCATATAAACATATTCCTTGTTACATCACCTGATCAGCTCTTTTTACAAATCAAGCAAAGTTATTTTTCTGGACGTGTTTGAAGCAAAATTGCTCTCGGGGTTTGAGAAAACTAGGGAAAGTTATGTCCCAGATTTAAAACAATTTATAAAGTATAAAGTAGTTGTTTAAAAGGGACAATTCACCCAAAAATTACATTTGCTTACCTTCACGCTGTTCAAAACCTGTATATGACTCTTTCAAATAAAGTTTCATTTTGGGATGTACTATTCCTTTATATATGGATGGTTTGTTTTGCATTTTATACCTGTATCAGGGCTCGACATTAACGCTTGTTCGCTTGTCATGGACAAGTTAACGTTTGGTATGGGCAATTGAGAGAGAATAATACTTGCCCGACCGGACAAGTAGCTTGGAAAATAACAGTGCTACCAAAAAACCGGGCTGTGCTAAAAATAAGATGAATAGGTGCATTTGACAGAGCTGTGTGTTTGTGTGAAGTGCATTTGTCGTCGTTGTGCTTGTTTGTGTGTGACAATAATAAAAGGCACAGCACACTGAGTCCATACAACTAGATGCGGACGCAGAATCCTGTTATTTAAATATGTGATCTGGCTGTTCTACATGTCTAATTGAATGAGGTGCACAGATTAACAGACTACATGAGCGAAGGTCGAGGATTTGTCTGTCTTTGCACTGTTTGAGGATACAAACAAATGAACTTCATCTCCAGAGTTGTAAATTGATAAATTTTAGAAAACACTGTAGAATACTATAGTATGTTTCAAAAACACTATAGTATCTTGAAATCTTACTGTAGTTTGCTATAATATATAACACTAGCATGCAAGCATGTGAGAAATCGAGCCGCTCAGATTTTGTTGTGACGTAAAAGCAGGATCTTATTATAATATAACCGCCCGTGGAAATCCCTCAGAAACCAAAAGTAAAACCTGCTTGTTTGCCCGAATCACTTCAAGCCGGATCAACCTGGGACAGAACAAGCAGGGTTAACGGCCCGCGCGATAAAAAAAATGTCGCCATTAATCTATTCTCAAAGTTGGGTTGGGAGCTGGGTCTATACTACGCAAGCTATGATGACTTTCACCTTGATATTTTAGCGCGGATGTATATTTAGCTTAATTGCACTGTAGGGGGCGTGAACGAGAGTTTTCAACTCGCGTGATCCGCGTCATTCGCTCCGCCTCATCATCTAATAACCAGGGCTTCATTCGCGTCATTCGCGCTTCATTCGCGTCATTCGCGCCGCCTCATCATGTCATAATCAGGGCTTCATTCGCGTCATTCGCGCCGCCTCATCATGTCATAATCAGGGCTTCATTCGCGCAATTCACACCACAAGTAGGTCTATCGCGTCTTTGCATTGACTTAGATGTAAATCACTCGCGCTTGACGCGCCATTTGCGTTTGCTCTGAACACAACATAACGTTACTGTGAAATTACCACATCAAACGTGACGTGCTAACATGGATGCAGGTATGAAGCCGCCGGGCTTGTTTCAGGGAAAATTTATTTTTAAGAAGCTTCCCAATGGAAACCTGGACAAGACTAAGGTTGTTTGCACCTTGTGCAATGTGGAATTGGTTTACTGTAGGGAATTGGTTTAAAAAAAAAACTTTCTCTCAACAGGTCTAGCTTAAGTTGAAACCAGTAACTTTGTATTGGCACCTAATGTATTTTGGCTCCTGTATGATGTATCGCTTGTTGCTCCCTAACTCTTTGTAAGTCGCTTGGATAAAAGCGTCTGTTAAATGATTAAATGTGAAAGTACTGTAGGAGCTCTTCCAGTCTCAAGTACCACCTTAACGCAAAGCATCCCTTAGCTAATGAGGAAGTATACACAAGTTCATTTTATTGAACATAATTTAATTTTCATCACCAATTATCATAGTAGAACAGCTTTCTCAAGCAGTTTGTGATGCATTTTGGAATCAGGAGATGAGCCCCTGGTCTCATGCGCCACCTGGTTTGAGAAACCCGTTCTCAAAGACTTACTTTTAGTCATTATTTGGGTAGCACACATATTCTGAATGCCTTCGGCAGAATTCAAATGAGCCATTTTAATCTAGATTAATCTAGATTAATTCCAAGATTAAAAAAAATAATCTATGCCCACCACTAGTTAATACATTATGTGAGTTAATATGTTTAGCTGCGGCAAGCTGTTTATTTTGCTAATGAACAGGGGTGAACACTGCGGGTTAGTTTTGTTTTAAACTTGTCAAATCATTCGTCTTTAGGCTGAATGATCTGTCACAGCATACTAGTTATGCTCTCACGTTGTGTGTGTAATGTTATAACTTGTCAACGACAAATGCTAAAATCCATTTTAGGCAAGCATACACGCACAAAGTGAGCACATTAGGATGCGCTATTTGCTGTGACAGATTTTTTTGTCTCCGGACATAGGATTTGAGACGTTTAAAACGAAATTAACCGCAGAGGAGTTCAGGAAACATAATTTAGGTAAACCATTGCCATGGCAGTACTACACGTGTGGTATGTTGACATGGAAGGGGGGTGTAGTGCGCTGTAACTCATTATCATTTAAAGAGACATGCACCAAAACGTGTTGCTGTGAGCAGAGCTGTTTTTAACGAGGCAAGAAGGGTTTTGTTTACACGGTCATTGTGTGTTTTTAAGCAAGAGATATTCCAGACATTTCCGGAAGACCCTAAAAAATCATACCAACTTGTTAAAAGTGCTCATCCGATGAGTCCTTTAATGTCAAGCCCTGCTAGTGCAATGTTATATTTTATCTTCACATGTGGGCAAAGCTCACCTCTTTGAGAAATCCACAGATCCAGCGAGCTCCTCATATTCCATGTGAAACACACTGGAGAATGTGTTCTGTAACAGAGAAGAACAGCATTTACACACACTGAAGCTCTGTATATACAGAAGAAAACTCCTTCTTTTTAACATCATTACTGTGCGGCCGTCTGTGTAAACTCAACACCACCCCACCTGCAGTCACGCTTTAATGCGCTCATGTTTGTGCATTTCTGAAAGCCTTCGAATTTCCACCTCACTAAAATGTAAGTTACACAATCAACTAAGGAGAAAAACGATATATCGAGAGTGAAATTTACTATCCAGTCGACTGTCACCTGCCATACTGATTCAACAGTTTGAGAGATGAAAACTGTATCCGGTGCTCCCTCTTACGTTTTGTATTTTAGTCAGTTTCGTCAACTTTTCCCCAAACATTTTTGTGCACTTTTGAGGTGGATTGTGGGATTGACAGCGGTGTAGAAGGCGACTCACGCACATCAAAGTTGTGCAAAGTTCTATAACAAATTCTATCACAAAACGATTCCTTTACAAATAGAAAATACAAACAATTTCTAAATAAATAATGATAAATAATAAAATGAATTTGGTTATGAATTCTTCTACGTTTGCACCAGAGGCACAACATTTATGAACCGACCAGACAAACAACTCTTCTGTTCTAAAGTTATTTCAGGTTGTTTGCAAAGCTGAATATATGGAAAATTTCAGGCACAGAATGCACTGAGACGTCCAAAACACACACACACACACACACACACACACACACACACACACACACACCCACACACACACACAGTGAGGGATGGTGATGAGGGTCTTCTGGATGAGAGCTGCTCTTCATTACTGCAGGGCAGAATTCATTGGTTTATAAAAATCTCTTCTTGCTTTTATCTCTGTTCTGTGTCTCTTCTGAAAGACTTCACAGGCTCTTCCTGTTACATGTTCCCTTTGATATCAACAGAAGGACAGAAAACCTTTAGCGGATGCACAGCAGCAGCCAATTGAAATTCCTCTTTTGTACTTCACAATCTTCTGCAATTGATTATAGCTCAGATCACAGATGGCATTTGTTCTTCACATCATTTTAAGAGTAACTTTAAAAGATAAAAAACTGCAAAGTTTCACGTACACACGACCACATTATCAAAACTATCTGCATGGCAGGACAGTGGATGGAGCTTTTGCGATGTAAGGAAACCCTACTTGCTTTCGCACATCCACATACACTGTATTAAGCTTAAATAGCTTTGACGGCTTGTATGTGTGTTAATAGAAGTTGCATATAAATACTTTGTGTCCGCTGGTTGTGGTGGTGCAATAAATCTACCTTTTGCTGGAGAAATTATCATGTCATGCGGCACAAACTACAGAATGGAGTCCGCCATTATAGTTTGGCGAATACTCGCACATGCGTATAGACTGAACTAGTGATATCACATTGCACCATAGTGACAGGAACAAATGCGTATGCCGTCATCATCTTTGGAAAACGCCACCTCTTCCACGGAAACGATAATGCCATTCTTTTAAATACAATTACACTTTGAGACCCGTTAACGAAAGTTTGCGTTTTCAGTCCCCCAAAACCCCATTTTCGTGTAAATGATCAGCCAAAATGCTTTAAAAGTTTTCCATTTTTAGTTGAAAAAAGTCACAAGCAAACTGATTTTTGTTTTTATAAAGTTTGTTTGAAATGTTTGTGTAATGCCATACAATACATGTAATATAAAAGAACTACATAACATTGCTTTTTAGAGCTTCAAGGATCGTCCAACTGGCGTTACAAAGACAGGAGAAGTCGGGATTTTTTTTTTAAATAACTCTGTCAGTATTCATATTAGTGGTTAGCACGTTCGCCTCACACCTCCAGGGTTGGGGGTTCGATTCCCGCTTCCGACTTGTGTGTGTGGAGTTTGCATGTTCTCCCCGTGCCTCTGGGGTTTCCTCCGGGTACTCCGGTTTCCTCCCCTGGTCCAAAGACATGCATGGTAGGTTGATTGGCATCTCTGGAAAAATTGTCCGTAGGGTGTGAGTGTGTGAGTGAATGAGTGAGTGTGTGTGCCCTGCGATGGGTTGGCACTCCATCCAGGGTGTATCCTGCCTTGATGCCCGATGACTCCTGAGGCTCTCCGTGAACCGAGGTAGTTCGGATAAGCGGTAGAAAATGGAATGGAGTATTCATATGAAAAAAGAAATTCATATATCCGGGACGGCATGAGGGTGAGTAAATGATAAGTACATTTTTATTTTGGGGTTTCTTTAAAGTGGGCATGAAATAAAAAATGATCATTCTAATTGTTGAACACTGTGTTGCAGTATTTATATATATCATCAGTATATATCATTCTTTTTTCATTTGCACTCATAATCTTTAATCAAAAACGTAAAGTCACGAGAAATGGCGCGAGGGTGGGGCACCAATGACTGACAGATTGCAAACATGCATTCAAATCTTTCCACTTTCAGTGATCCAATCAGTTCTCCAAGGATGAAATCAAGTCTCGCCCTACATTTTTTTCTCATTTCAGAAGATTTTTCACTCGGGTATACATCACGATACGAAAAAAAATCGCTACTCCCGATTGAAGCCGACCTTAAACGCATCTGGAATGTTCAAAATCGAAATCATTATATTACTGCAATATCTGCACATAGAATTATCTTCTTGTGTCTACTAATTTGCAAAGCGAATTATGATTTGTTTGACATCTCTATCTGCTTTTAAGTCACAAACCCAACTTAATTTTTTTTGCTAGTCTTAACATGTATGTATTTTGTCACAGAAGGTTAATCTTTTAAAGGAGGCATGTATTCAAATCACAATTTTAACCTGAGCTTTTGTTATATAAGAGGGAATTGTATTCACACGAACATCATGAAAGTGTCAGAACTGAAAACGTCCTTGTTCCTAGATTACATCAGTTATTGACACCAGTCCCAGTAAACGGCAGGTTCTATCTATGACGACATTGATAGCTTGAACACCACCTCCACAGATAAATATCAACGACTACATCTCTAGCCCCTCCCACAAATCACGCATTACAGAACCAGTGGCGCGGTACCAGATAGAGCGAGCAAGCAATAAACAAACATGCCGTTAAAGATATCTAAATATTGTGACATCCCTGGTTGGGGAAGAACACAGTTACTGCATAAACTTCCTTCGGATTCCGATATTAGGAATGCGGGTTAAAGTTTATTTTTAAAGACGTTGCAGCTCATGTAGGAAAAACAAGGAGCGTTTGTTCGTTTCATTTATCCGAGGATTCCTTCGTGAGCAAGGCACAGATCGACACTGAATTTGTGGAGAGACTTAAATTAAAAGCAGTGCTGTGCCGTCAATATTGGATCCGATAGTAATGGCGCAGCAATCTTATGTGAGTAAAACATTGTTGTACTATGCGTCACTATTGCTTTGTTAGAGATCGCTTGATGTGCCCTGAGCACTATTCACACAAGATTAGTATTACCTGGGGATCTCTAGTCATTTGTATTAATTGCAGAGGTTGTCTGTGATCTTAAGTCCTTGCGAATAACATCTCTGTGATTTGGTGGGCTCAGATATCATTTTTCAAGGTTTTATATACACCCACATCCTGGTGAAGCATCTGTTTCTTAGTAGACTTAGAAAGATATTATTTACAGATAATTTGGTTGTAAATCAAATCCAGCTGGAAGTAAAATAATGTATTCTGTATTCTTTATACGCTGAAACCGAATTATTCGCTAAACATGTGATCTATATTACCCAATCACCATCATTCTTTAAATATGAAGACCAGCAGATAACTCTACAGTACAGTATCTGCAAGATTTCGTCCATTACATGTGATAAAATGCACTTTACATCTGAATTATTTTAGATTTGCATATCCAATGTGTTTGTTTAGACTAATTAGTTTGCTTTTCTGAAAAAGAGACCTTAAATCAACAACTAGAATTTACATCTGTAAAGTGTCACTAGACCCACAAACCCTAACGAAAAATTAGTTTACATCAAGGTAATTTCAATAAGTATACTAAGTGTAGTTCAAGTACCTTTTAAAGTTGAATTTGTGTAGTAAGTACTAGTACTAGTATACTAAACTGAGTTTAACTGAGTTTGAGTTTATAAAACTGTACTTCTTTAAGTGTAAAAGTCAGAAATTTCTGCATGTTCAAAAATAAATACAACCTCACGTTGTGTCAATCACATTTACCCACTCCGTCATAAAAAGATTCGGACTGGGTTCGATTTTCTGTGTTTTTCGCATCCTTAGCAAGCATTTTGAGGGGTGTTTTGACAAACACCGGTGCAAAGGAGCGCCAAATACGAAAAAAATGTATAAGAAAATTTCAGACTGTATGTGCAAAGACCTTAACACTTGTAAACTTTGAGCACACATCTAGTCTATCGCTGTGTCAGAAAACGCATACTATGACAATACGTACTGATTTAAATGAAGTACCTACCTACCCACCGTTAAAAGTAAAAGTACATTCTATATAGTATGTGTGGGGGTAGTATGAATAGATTTCAGACGTACTGTATCCGCCATGTTTTATTGTCATGTGACCCGTATGCTCTTTGACCTATGACATATTAACAGCAACCTGTACCCAGAGGTTGCGCTAGACTTTTTAATTGTCTGTCATTTTGACGGACAGGCTCATAAAAAATCTCCATAATCTACTTTTACCCGTCACTATGGTGCAAACTGATATTACATACTAATTAGTATGTTTGTGACGTCATCGGGACGTACATGCATTTAGTTATTCTCTTACAAGTAACTTTAAGCTGCTGTTAGGTCATGAAAGGAGAAGACGCAGAAAGACTTTTTTCCACTCACTGAAAGTTAAGGTTTATCCAAAATGTCGCTTTCGGTCTCTAGTGAAACAAATCTGTAAACGCCGCACCGCTGGTTTGTGCGCGCCTATGTGTGTATGAGAGATGTACGCTTAGCAGAATCAGATCCAGAAACAACACCACAAACAACGTGAGAGATCGCTGTGTTGTTATAAAAAGTGCAAAAAGATTTTCGTTTTTAAAACTGTGGCAAAACAAATGAGACGGTAATGGGCCGTATACATAATCAAGCCCCTGGCTCTGCCATGCAAGTCTCCACTGCCAAGGCGTTTATGAGTAATGAATGGGAAACGTACGAGTCCCTTCATGTCCTTACAATTACGTTCTTGTGAAAGGAAAAGGTTGGATGCTATCAACTCGACAAAAAGGGGAATTACATACTGTCCTCTGTGTAATCCGTCAAAATGACGGACAGCCTTCAGATTTTTCTGTCACTGGTATAAACAAATCCCACAATGACGGAGAATATTAGGCTTACGCGACCTCTACCTGAACCTAATTATTTTGCCCAATATTGAGATCTCGATGATTAAACACATTTACTCATTAACTTTTAAAACAACATATACAATTTTTAAAACAATGTAAATAATAAAGAAATGTTGGTCTTACTGTTGTTTCGCGGTCGGAAATAAAGACGGTGCATCCCTGCGCCTGCATGAAAGATAAGATGGTTGCCACAGTTTTTCTCAGCAGGACCTCCAGTGACTGTTGCTCTTCAAAGATCAGACTCGCCAGATTCAACAACACCTACAACACAAAGCACAACATCGCCACCAAACTTGCTGCACCAGCGCATTCATCCACAGTGAACCTGTAGACGTGAACGTGAGAGATTCTGCACACCTGGTTTCTTCTGTTTTCCAGCTTGGATGTTTCATAGAGCTGGGCGTTGTGTAGCACTATACCAGAGAAAGCCAGGTACGAAGAAAATTCCTGCCGTGATGAAACGTGACGTTAACAGCAAGTGTAAAACAACTCTTAAAACACATAATAGGGATTTCTCACCTTCTCGTCCTGCTCTGTGAACGAGCTGTTGTCACCACATCTCTTATTGATCGCTTGTGCGACACCGACGACCTGCCGAACACATCAAATAAAACATGAACTGAATAACGCCCAATCTTTTAAGGGTTCATTTGATTTAAGAGAACTGAACAAGTCTCTAATCAATGAAAATGTTTTATTTTGTGAATCATAGGGGTTCAGAATAATGTGAGGTTGAGTAAATAATGACATTTCATTTTAGGCATCGTGGTCGAGATATATAGTATAACTGTAGCTTTGTTTACATTCATCTCTTACCTCGTTTCTGTGGTTTTTTATAGGCATACACAAGATGCTCTGGGTCTTATAGCCTGTAATCTGGTCCACTTCGGCGTTAAAGCGCGGATCCTAATGAAAACACAGGAAAAATACACACAATCACCTTGAAATGTGAGTTTTATAAAAGCTATTGAAATAATAGAAATGATGTATGTATCTTTTTTAATTGTATATATTTCCTTATTTTAAAATATATGTTAATATCATATTTTGATATATAATTAATATATTATTGTCACAGTTCTAATATGTTTTTGGATTTGTATTGTGTGTTCCTTTGCCCAAGTTCCTTAAGAGTTAATTAATCCTGCACCTGTTTCTGTTTTAGAGATTCTGTTCTCCATGTTCCTCGCGTATTTAAACCCCATTGCTGTCTCTGAAACCGTTCCCTCGCTCACTCCTTCAGTATTCCCTATATAACGAATGACATTTGAGTCCACTATATGGGGAAGAAGTGAATAAAAAAGAGTGAACGATTTGGACACTGACGTAATATAACCTGCGTCTGACAGTACTGTCACGGACATTCGACATAATGGTTATCTTAAACCTGTGTGGCTTTATGAATTGCTTCACAAGTTCAGTTTTACCTTATTTGTCACGTTTTTTATTCGTTTTTAACAAAGAGAACAAAACAACTGTTTGCCACGTTTATTTACATTTAAAGTTGAATACAATAATTTAATATATTAAAAATAAAGCACCACTGTCTATGACATTCCTTTTTTCTGTTTATTCTCAAAAACACGAAAATAAGTGTCAACAGCAACAAACACAAGTGTATAAACGTGCATTCATGGCATTAACGGAGAATCACCTCCACCTGATTCAAAATCAGAGTGCATTGTGGGTAAAAAAGATTGAACGAATGTAGTGATTGAAGTAGTTCACTCAGGTTTCAGACACCACTAAAAAATGGCCGAAACACGATATAGTGCACTATATAGGAGATAGGGAGCGGTTTCAGACACAGCCCGTGTTTTCCTCAGTTCGTTGTCAGTTATAATTTGTTTTACGAGTGTTCTTGTTCCGTTCCTGTAGACTTATTTAAAACCCTTGGATTATATAGTTTTTCCGCGTGTCTTGTGGATATTGCACTTACTGTAACAATTATAGATTTCTATATTATATTATTTTATATAGTTGTGAGTTGTATTACTCCTCACAATTTCTGTATGTAATGGCCACGTTTCGTGATTTAAATAACTTAAATCATCCTTCCTAAATAATTTTTCATTGAATATTTCTTTTAAGTCAGAAATCCATCACATTATGGATGAAAAATGTCATATGTTGACAGAACACAAACAGGGAAGTGTCTTTTAGGTGTGGAAATCGCTCAAGATACGATTCGATACAGGGCTCACGATACCGATAATATCACAATGCGCCGATTCTGCGATAATCGATATAGTGCTTGGCAATTCTATAACAATACATCACGACATCTGTAAATGATGGGAAAAAATGATCTATTAGATGAGCATTTTTAGTGTGGAGCGACTTTAGGTTTGTTTATTCTTGCGCTTTTCTTTGGACTGCGAGTCTCTGATTACTCCACACTAATCCAAAGTGCGCCCAAACTTTTGATTTAAAAGACGCTGGCGCATCTCTTGTTTGTTGTTGGTCCGCCGTTATGCTCGTATTTCTTCTCCGCTGTGAATTACAATTTCCGTTCATCTGACCATCCATAATCTGGGAGCGTCACCACAACAAATATGTTGGTACTGCCGTTCTGGTAAACATTTACATTTACATTTAGTCATTTGGCAGACGCTTTTATCCAAAGCGACTTACAGTGGACTTATTACAGGGACAATCCCCCTGGAGCAACATGGAGTAAAGTGTCTTGCTCAAGGACACACTGGTGGTGGCTGCTGGGATCGAACCAGCAACCTTTGATTTGCCAGTTCAGTGGTTTAACCCACTAGACCACCATCTCACCATCAAACACAGTGTAGGTATGAATTTAGATCTTTTGTATTTAAAAAAAAAACGATACTTTGTGCCAGAGTATCGATAACGTCTCGCAGGTTGAAATGTCGCGATAAATCGCAATATCGATTTTTTCCCACCCCTAAGTGTCTATTGTTAGTTTATTTTTTTATATAATAAAATTTATGCTGTATCCTTTTAAAAATTCTTCCATCTCTACCTAAAATGACTTCTTCGTCATGAACACAGTTGGTTAAATGTGTTTTGAAGCAATGTCAGATATCTGAACAATCTGAGATCTGCTAAAACCTCTGAAGCTGACTGAGATCCTCACTTTCATCTTTGATTCCTTCATTTTCTTTCTTTCTGTTCTCTAATCCTTATCGGCTTGCCGAGGAAAACACAATAAATCTAAATCAGAGCTAAAAATACCCGCCATCATTATACGAACTGTTGGTTAGCAACTGAATTGCATAATGTCACTGAAATCAGATTAAAGACACACACCTCAGTAGACTAAGTCTAGATTGCGTTTCTAAAGCAAGACTTTGTTCAGACGTATTCATCATCCGGGAGGCTATAATAAAACCCTAAATTGCATTTTAGTATCTAAAACCGAGTTAAAGTTACAGTGTTTCCGGTACACATGACAAATGAACGTCCTACGTTTGCAAACCGAGATGCGTTACATAAGTGGAACTGGTACTTATTAACAGTCTGAAGTTAGTCATCAGCAGACGTCTGTGTTAGTAATGGTACCAGCACACTACACCTACTGTTTCTACAGTATGAAGTGTTTATACTGTCACCGGACCCAACTGTTTCATTCTAAACTTTACTGATCTGAATTTGTTTGTCAAGTTTTCCAGACCGATAGACAAATGTACAGAAAGACACACACACGACAAAATGCAGACAGACAAATGTCCTGTAGATAGACAGACAGACTTTCCTGTAGCTCAGTGGTAAGAGCATTGCGTTAACAAAACAAGGTTGTGGGTTCGATCCCAGGGGATTGCAAATACCTATGTAAAATGTATAGGATAAAGCAATGTAAGTCGCTTTGGATAAAAGCGTCTGCCAAATGCCTTAAAGTAAATGTAAATACACAAAGGTAGATAGACAAAAAGATAGACAGACACATAGGCAGACAGATAGATATTTTGTATTTAAATGTGTCAACTGTAAAGGTCAGTGGTGCATGCGACAGCAGGTAAAAACACACACAGATTGAGATAAAACATCCCGAAGCCTCACCTCATATGCATTCTTAATGTTGAGAGGCTCTCCTGTGGCCGCCACATATCCCACAATGCCTTTGTTCCATTCCAGACGAATGCCGCTGTTGGAGGCCTCCTCCAGAGTGGTTCCTTCAGCGACATCGAAGAGTCTGCTGACCAAAAACTTCCTGTTGGAACTGTCCTCACACACCAAAAATAAGGAGTAACGGTCCGCTGCGATCAACTCATTAGTGTGTAAGAAGATCCTGTGACAGAGAGCCGTAAGGTCCAGATGGCTGGAAACGTCCCGTACGAGCTCCAGCAGACGGGCACAGCGGTCTCCACCCACATCCAGATCCCCTCCGCCTGAGCTCGTCCGCTGGGAGGTAGGACGCGGCATCTCCACCTTCTCCGTGTCACTCAGAAAAGTGAGGGCACCCTCCGCGTCTTTCACCACGATGGGACGAAGCGGTCTGTCAAACTCAGATGCCGAGATCTTTCGCGTCGGGGTGGACGGTGTAGGGCTTGGAGACGGTGCATCAGATGGACCCAGCGTATGGAGGACCGTTAAGGGTTCAGACGGGATTTTCGTTCCTTCTCGGGACGGCTGGATGCAGTGAACACGCTCAGCGAACCAGGCGTTCACCATTTCCCTTAAAAAGGCATGAAGGCAAAAACATGAAAAAGTAGTTTATATGAGAGGGGATCAGTTTAAGGCACTTTCTACAAACACATGCTTCCAAATGTTACTAAAAACATCTGTAATGGCTTTTATTGAACAAACGCTGCCAGCCCTCCTATAAAAATAAAAAAAATGTTTACAATAAAAGCAAAGCATTCAAACTTCAGCAGTCTCTTCAGTCTCTAAAATGTTCTCGACCAGAATAGTAAAATAAATAACATTCACTTTGAAACCCGACACATACAGTAATGCAATACAGAAATATATTCTTTAAAACGATCAAACATAAAGTCACATTCATTTATTCAAATGTTTTATATAAAAACATTACGGGTGTCAGTAGCCTAGTTGTGTTTGGAGTGTAAACTGCAACTCGGCTAGCTTTGAGAAAAATGTAAAGATGACTCACAAAACATATGAGCAAATGTTTAGTCAAAAGTCTTAATGACTGATGTAGTCAAAACATCAACAATATATTACTAACTGATAAAAGTGATCATGTTTCATTTATTTACTGAGCTTTTTGGTTTTCTATGCATATATGTTTATTTAGAATAAATACCTTAAAAGTAGGGCTGTCAAACAATTAATTGTGATTAATTGTGTTCAGAAACACACATACACATGCATGCATATATTTGAGAAAAATATACAATTTTATAAACATTTATACATAATTTAAATTATTGGTGAATTTAAGTACATGTAATATTTACGCATATATATATATATATTATATATCCTAAATATGTATACATGTATGCGTTTATAAATACAAAATGAATATGCGTAGTACACAGACATATGCTACACGTGAACACAAACTTTTATTCTGGATGTGAATTATCGCGATTAATCGTTTGACAGCCCTTCCTAAAAGTAGTTTTCTCTCCATTGAGTCCATTCTGTATCATCCTCATATTTTGAGGGTTTATTGAACCTGAGGGGCATTTAAAGCAAATCCTGTACATCACTTTTAAGCACTACTTTGTGCTATGCATAGACTGTTTGACTATATAACTTGACCTCGTGATAGATACAAATCACATCATATTATTATAGTGCACCACTCATGATAGATGAATGAATCCTTCATGGTGCAATAGATCAGACTCGATCACAACAGTCAAATCCACGGGCATCAACCCACAGAAGCTTCAATGTCTGAATGAAACATATAAGAACTGCACGATTAATGCTCTTCAATAGAGTTGTGCAAACACAACAAAGCTCTAACAGGAATATCTCTAGAACTGCGTCTTTCACATAATCACAGAAGGTTAAAACACACACAAAACACGACAAAGTGCTTTAAAGAAAAAGCTCGAAATAATGATAAACGTCCGATGAGCCGCAGCTCCTCATACAGATGAACTTTAATGCACTGCAGTGCGCAGCGGTCGCGGTATCAGCGGCGGTTTATATCGCATCTCTGTCTTCCGTGTGCTTCTCGGTATCTTTACCTGTTAAATGAATTTAATTCACTCCGCTATCGAACTTACCGAGACGCCTTTCGGACAAAGTACGAGTGCCTGAACTGGAGATGGTCGTCGAGCCAAGCCTCCATCACCCTTTCACTCTCCGACGGATAAACCTCCATAATCGATTCAGATAAATGAACCGGTGAATCTCACGAGTCTGATCGCGTTTGACTGAGTTCAGTCACATTTCAACATTTACACTCACTGAACACCAAACACGACGAACACTGACTGCGATCACACAGTGTTTCTGACTGACTGACTGACTGACTGACTCTCACGCGCGCACACACACACGCGCGCGCTCTCTCTCTCTCTCTCTCTCTCTCTCTCCCCGTATCTCTCAGCGTCGCTCAACCAAAGCACTTAAGGAAGTATTGACTTAAATGTAATATACAAATATATTGACATTTTTTTCCTCTCACATAAAAAAACCTAATAATTACCCACAAAAAAACGTAATAATTTGATATTTTTTTCCTATTTATAAACAAGATTTGTAGAACACATTTATCGTTGTTTACTTTAGATAAACGCGTCTGCTACATGAATAAATCTTATATAAAAGTGAAATATTATTTTACTTCTGTGGGAATAAACACATTTATATTCTCATCATGTTCTCTTTAGATTCTGCATTAAAAAATATTGTAATATTTAATGTTGATTGATTGTTTCGGTTTGTTGTGGTAATAAAATTGTAGTGACCTTTATCATCAATAAAAAAAAACACTAACCCTTTCTCTCAACAGGTAGTGGTCTAGCTTTTGTTGAAACCAGTAACTTTGTATCGGCACTTAATGTATTATTGCTCCTGTATGACATACTAAACTCTTTGTAAGTCGCTTTGGATAAAAGCGTCTGCTAAATGTCTAAATGTAAATGTAAATCACCATCACCTTCACTAGATAACAATATAAAAACATCACATTGATTTTCTCATTTAATACACCAATAACACAGCAACACAATATAGTTGACATGAAAGATCATTCAACGGTGTGACAGAAAATAGGTCCTCCATTTAAAACTACAACACTTTATACAGACTATTCTTTTATCCTTATCATAAAAACGGACCTTAGTTTTTAAAACAAAAGCTAATTGATACCACACGTAAAATACTTCAATTGTCACACTGCAAAAATGATGATAAACACTGCATTTCTCTCTTAAAAACTGTGGATTATAACAAGACAACATCCATGTTATTTGTCTACATATGAGACATTCAGAAACCTTACCAGCCATCCGTCCCTTTGAACTTTTTGTGTTAACCTATGGCCTAATATTGAACACCCCCGGGCACAGCCCTGCATGTCCCTATCACTACCCCATCTCTAGACGCCGGTGTAACTTTACCAGCAGATGGTGTGTCTGTCTCTCCAGAGAGATGAAGATACCGCTGAAGGCATATGTGCTCTCCGGAGAACAAATGTGAGTATAGACGGTGGCCTGAGCTAACGTCATCCACTGGGGAGAATATATGTCACTTAGAGCAAACCGTGTTGGAGAACGCTTCAATAAAACATTGCTCTTGTATTTTTTAGCCCATTCATCAATGGGTGACCGCCATTTGGCAAACCGAAGCAGTTTCCACTATCTGTCCGAGGAAGATCACGTCAGGACATGTTGGGCTCACGCTGGGATTCTTTGCACTTTTCAGCAGGACTCATCCCAGGTCTCTGAGCGTCGTTCGTCACGGTGTCATCAGCTCTATGTGCATTTGGACATACTATGTCAGCGGGTCGGCCTGAAACACTGTCCAGACGTGGTCACTCAAGTCACTCTAAGCTAAACTCCTCGGTTCGCCTTTCAGTCATAAGTCAAACAACGCGGCATAATTCCCGCGTTACATTAAACAGCTCGGCCGCTATTATAAACCCTTACACCGCTGCCATCGGGATAACGGTGGAGGTCAAATAAAATCCAACAGTGGAAACAATTTTGAGTGCTTGGTTGAAGTCTTATGTGGTGTTCAACGAGAAGATAAAAATATTTATTAATTCCAGGTTGAAGGGATTTCTGGACGAACCGAGGTTGAAACGTGAACCCAATACTTTCCACTATAAAACACAATTTGTCATGATTTTGTTTGAGTCTGGTCCACTAGGCTTTAACCTCCCACCCAGACAAATGCTCGTTTGAATGACGTGTGACGCGACAAATCATGGTTCACTTCCTCCTCAACGGATACCGGAAGAAACGTCTGGATCGAGTAGCGTCCAAACATTAATGTTAGATTAAGTTGCATGAAAACAATAAATGTATTACAAGTAAAACATCGACGTTCCAAAAATTATTTCCAGGTTGAGGTGGATAATATCCTTAATCCGAGCGCAGCATAAAAGCTATCCCCAAACATAGAATAAATAAACAAAGAAACTTGAAAAACCTTTCTGGAAAGTAAATTAGAAGATTCAGAAAACAAAGATTGATTAAACCTTAAAATGTGGAGAAAATAAAAAACAATAAGATAAGGACAAATAATAACTAAACATGAAAAATCTGCGATAAAAAAATGGTTAAACATTTTTCAAGTTAAAATAAATATGGACTGGTTTTCTTCGATGTCTGAAAACACTGCATGTCTTCTGTTATTTGAAGCATTTTGTCTAGTTTAAATTTCTTTCGAATGCAAATCAAATTTGATATGTTTATTTGTAATTTGGGAGAAATTTGTTAGTGGTTCAAAGAATTAAACAGAATTCTTTTACTGAAACAAATCCCTATAAATAATTTTGCGGTGGTCTCTTAATTTTCTCCACAGCTGTATATAATCTCATGCATTTATCATGCTAACCTGAAACTTTAACAGACATTACCAAAGATGCAAATCTCCATCAGTCTCTGTTCTACATGCATGCGCAGCTCAAACTTCACATGTCATGCACATCAAGACATCAGGTGTTACCTCTGGCACGCACAGAAATCTCCATCACATCACATCTCCTCTAGAGACCAGCGAGAGGTCACGAGTAAGGGGCTGCGCAGAAAGTACCACAGCGGATGAAAAATCCCAGAGTGAATGTTTCTAAACTGGTGTGTGTTTAATATTCTGTCTGAACACTTTCTCCCTCTCTCTGTTTCTTTCTTCCTGTGGATGAGAAAACACAGAGCTTCCCTGGTAAACATCACAAGAGGGTCCAGGAATAAACACAGAAGGGGTGGGATAGAGGTGGTTTGCGGCAATATGCAGGTTGTTGTACGAGATGAATGTACCACAAAGTCTGAACCGAGTTCAGCTCCGCTCGCAAAGCGCCTGTTACAAAGTGTCTTCAATAACCAGGAGAGAAAATTGTGAATGTGAAATTGATTGGAATACATTTGCATCGCCAATCAACATAAAAAACACATTATGTAAATGAGCGTGCACGATTGAACTCATCTAGTGTTACAATGTCTGATGTCTGTATTTGCTGGCAAGGATATGATAATGCCATCTTTCTTTTGGCAGACGCATGTTGAATGCGATCTGCATACATTACATATTTTACTCCATTGTCATGTGAGTACAGCTGCAAAAAACAATCAATTAAAGAATTAAAGAAAATTACAAAATTAAGACCCCATTCCAAATTTGTCTTTTATCATCATTTCTCGGTGTATTGTGGTCATTTCAGTCCACACTCTAAAAAATAAAGGTGCTAAAAAGGTTCTTCAGAGCGATGCCATAGAAGAACCATTAAGTCAAAGGTCCTTTAAAGAACCATCTCTTTATTACCTTTTTATCATCAGAAAAGACTTTGTTTATCCACAAGAAACTTTTGTGTAACAGAAAGGTTCTTCGGATGTTAAAGGTTCTTTATGGAATAAATTGAACTATCTCAGTAGTGACAAAGTCATGCAACAGCAATGTGAAAGATCGACAAGACACATAAAAACTGATAAAAATCCAGGTTATAGAATTTGTTTTGATCTTTTCAAATACATAGAAACATTCCTGTTGCATTGCTTTAAAGTGAATCTGAACCTGTTTTCTTTGCAGTATTTGTGGTCTGAAAAAATACATCACAGCTTACTTTTTTCTCCAGTTTCAATTTTCTGCAAATAAAAAACAATATTTTTATTTGAAATTTGGAAGAATTATTGTTAATGCACAGAATTAAACAAAAAAGTTTTTTTTCGATTTTGCTCCAATGTACTTCTACTGTATGTAATATTTCATCTGCTACAATAATTGTATCAGCAAAGTTTGAATAAAAAATTAAATTACAGTACTATCACAGCAACTGTTCCCCAATTGCCATAGCAGCAATAAAATGTTGTTTGTGACGCGACAAGAGTCAATATTTATTCATATTTACTGTAATTTCACAGCGTGAGATGCTTGTCTAAATGTCACAAATACAGACTATGTACACATACATTCTGAAACTGTAACTTTTCACGATTTCAACTTTTAATACAACAAACATATGTATGTTCAGCACCGACAAACCATGTAATCATGGTTATTAACTTCTAACACGGTTTATAACCGTATGATGTCACATCCTCAATTACCCCTGTGATTTATAAATCTATTAAAACAGCTGCATTATAGGCTGAAAAACAGGGCAGTGCTAACAATAGATGGACATCTGGAAATCATTTGTGGACCTAAACATAATAACAAAGTTTTAATGTTAAGCATGCCATATTCATTATCAGTTACCTCAATGTGAACCCATTTTTCAAATTACTGCTATTTGATTTTGTTGAATGAAACGCAGAGATCTGAATCAATGCATGGAGCTGAATGTGTTCATCGCAATACATTTTGAGACGCCATGAATATGAACTAAAATGTGCTTTTATTATACTATCTTTGCCTCAAAATAGCACATTTGAGTACACTAAAGACTTTTGCTCAGATTTTGCCCAGATTTTCAGTCTGGACTTCTGTGCCAGTCTGCAGATTTGATCAGTTAGTGTATTTCTATCTGAAACTTTCAAAAAGTCTGCAAGTGTATGATGTCTAGTTTAAACGCCTTGTAGAGTATTACAGCCATTAGATGTTCTAAAGATTATCTTAAGTAGTAATAAAGAATAATTTTCAGTGAAACCAGCACAAAACTATTGCGCAAAAAAATTAAGTACATTATTGAAGTGTACTTTTTTCACCTGGGATCTTAAGTTTTTGTACAGTTCATGTCTTCCTAAAACATCCTAAACTATATGAATTCCGGTGAGATCAGGTTAGGTTACACAAATGTGTATAGTAGACTATTAATACAAATAATACTGAAATTGTACCCTTTGCCTAAACTGTACGCGTCGTTTTTAAAAGAATAATAACAGGATAACAGAAAAAGAAAGAAAGCAGACAGAAGGTTGTTTATGTACAGGAATAGCGTGCAGGTATTCCTCTGTGTGTCGGTCATTCAGTGGAAACTGTTGATGGAAAGAACAGAAGAGTCATTTCACGGTTCTAAGACACCCTTGATTTCCCCCAGGCAGCGTCCAACATTTCTGTCAAACCCCAGGAGTTTTACGTTATGTTGCTGTTGTTTTTTAGCTGTTTGTTTGTACTTACTGTACGTGTCATTAATGTCAACACAACTTTTGCATGAATAGACAAAGACAAAAGGCCTCAACAAAACTTTTGCAAAAGTAATATATATATAAATATTAACAACTTTCTGTTGTCACTTGTGGTCATGAACCTGTACGCTGTGATTAGCTGCCTTCTCATTCCTATGACCACAGCCGTGCTAATATATGTGAAATAGCTTTTTTATAAAATCTTAAACTCATGGCCTTTAAAGAAAAAATTGTTGTTATAATTTATACATTTATTGATATATAGATCTAGAATACAACTTTTTACATTCATTCTACAGTTTCAGAATAAGAAATCTGCTCCTATGTGTTTTTACTGTCCCTGTACAAATCCAGAAAACAACGTGCTTGGAAAATCCCCAAAACTTTGAAAGGGACAATGGTGATGTGGCAGGCAGAGAAGAAAACGATTTAATTCAAATCAAATGTCACATACACATTGTCCATGTGTTCTCGTGAATGGGGGGACGCTGGAAGCCGGACTAATACGAGATGAGATGCGATTCATTTCTTACTTACGTTAAAGGTAAAATTCTGTCATCATTTACTCGCATTCGAATTGTTTCAAATCTCTTTACACTTCTTTGTTCTGATGAACACGGAGAAAGATATTTGGAAGAATGCTTATAAGATACAGATTGACTTCCATAGTAGGAAAAATTACTTTATTGTTTTTTTTGTTCTGTTGAACAAGAAGTCAACAAAAGAAGACATTTTGAAGAATGTTGGACAGCGACGGTTCTGGGGCACTTTTGACTACCATTGTATTTTTTCCTACTAGGGGACTCAATGGGGGGCAAAATCTGTCTGGTTATAAGCATTCTTCGGAATATCTTTCTCGGTGTTCATCAGAACAAAGATATTTACACAGATTTGCAACAACGCGAAGGCGAGTAAATGATGACAGAATTTTAATTTATGGGTGAAGTATCCCTTTAAAAATGTGAACCAGACTGTCCATTCAACATCTATAAACACTTTAGGTCTCATTACTATTTTAGACCAAAATCCAAATTAATTTTCTAACATTGCCATTGGTTCTGTGTGTCCCATCTCAAAGGTCATGACATTGACTCATTCTTCTTATTAAAGTTTATATTTAGCTGTGTCCCACATTCTAAGCGCAACCCTGTCTGCAACCTTTTCTTTTATTCCCATCAATAAATTTAGCAGCACATTGCGACAACTAAGACCCTGTTTACACTTGAGACAGCATTGAAAAGGATTATAAGCCAATAACAGTCTTAGAGAAACATTGATCAAGCGTGGTGTGTGGTGAAGAACAGAGTCTCTTGATAGATCCTTCTGCTCAAGGACCATAATGGATTCATGCTCTTATAAGTCAAGAGCAGCTAATCTTAAAATAAATAATGTCGTAGCATTGACCCAGACTTCAGTAACACCGTGATCTACATCTGGATGGATTTGCACTCTTTCAGTTAAGACAGTTAAGATGGGGTTGGGTTGACGTCAAAATGTGTCCTACGTGTGTGTCGAATTGGGAACAGATTGAATGAAAAACCTCTAATTATTATTTGAAAAGATATTCAAAAGCGGATAATGGGATTTCTGGGAGAACCTGGACATACAGTATCCCACAGAAGTGACATTGTTGTAAGTTTTCTATTATATCTTTTCAGGTGACAACACTGAATAAAAACTCTGGGCCCAATTTGGACATTTTCACTTAGGGGTGTACTCACTTTTGTTGCCAGCGCTTTAGACATTAATGGCTGTGTGTTGAGTTATTTTGAGGGGACAGTAAATTTATACTGTTATAAAACATGTACACTCACTCCTTTACATTGTAGCAAAGTGTTATTTCTTCAGTGTTGTCACACGAAAAGATATAATATAAGTGTATCTCACTTCTCTGAGATACTTGTTTCTATGACAAACATGTCAAAATTTTAAATGATGTAAGATTTGTATTCTCTTGAGCGTAAGTGTTTCCAGCACTTTGAGCTTGAACTCTTAACAAAAAATATTTGGAAGCCGGGGGAATCAATCGTTTTAAACTTTCTATCAACAACTCTTCTCTCAGGAAAGTGTTTGCTCATCCCTTCACGGTGTTATTTTTAGAACAAGGCCTTTGGAATAACTCCTGCCTAGAAATGGACATTTAAGATCAACAGAATGAGAACTTGGCTCTGTATCTCTTCCCCCCAGTGGGAATTTGTGACTTAAACAAGTACTGAGAGAAAAAAGTCCAGATCTTAAACATCCACCATCAGAACACTGAGAAGAAACAGAATCCTCTCTTTATACCCTTTTAGTGATAGAATACACACATGGGTTTCTCTTTTGTCCGGCAGGAACATGTTTTGGCTGAAGGACATCGGGCACATACAGTTACACTTTTCATTTGACAAAAAAAATGACTTTGAGAGGACATAAGAATTTAAATGTGCCATAACGGACCTAAAAAATCACTTGATGCATGACGAGTCATGACAAAAATAATGTACCAATAAAAATATAAATAAAATAATAACCCATACCCTTCCACAACTCAATCATATAAGAATCGATCTCAACCATAGACCATTATCAAATCTCAACTAAAGGACTTAAAGGAATTCACTTTCAAAATGAAAATTCTGACGCCATTTTTTTTCTCCTGCAGAACAAAAAAGAAGATATTTTGAAGTATGTTGTAATTCACTTGCGTTTGTTAGAACAGAATTGTGCTGTTCTGTATACCTGCATGCTTCAAAATATCTTCTTTTGTATATTACTGAGTCAGTTTTATTAAGACTCTTATTAAACACAAACTCCTGGTGCTTAAGAAATCTTCTACGGCATGCTTATTTAAAGTAAAGTATAAAAACTAAACTAAAGAAGAAGACAAAAAAACCTGCCCGTTTGTTGTCAGCACTGACATCTTTTGCAACACGTCCCAAATTAGCCATACAACATTAATAACACAACAAATCCCAGCTAACAAAAACATGTTTTAAAAACGTTTTCTTGACGTTCCCATAACGTTACGAAAATGTAAACTAGAATGTAGTGCGTTCCACAAACAATGAGAAAATTGGCATATAACGTCCATGAAATGCTCTTTTAACATTCTTGGTAACTTTAAGAAAAACATCCGCAAAAGTTCTTACAGGACCACTTCGCCTGGGTGAAACTGCTTATGTACCAGCTTTTTAATATCCCATGTTTGTAGTGAAATATTTCACGTGTTTTATTTCATTTCTGTCCTCGGCACACCTGCACACTCCTGGAGGTTTGGAAATGGTTACCAAGGCATAAAGGACAATGTCCAAAAATAGCGTCACGGTTTGACAAACGCCGTGAAATACACGAGCGCAATAACACCGACCTCGAGAGAGAGAGAAAATATGACCACCCGAGACTGTGACAGAATGAGGAGATTATAAATCAAACAAACGTAAATCTGCTGTGTTGACACCGAGACCTGCTGGAAACTCTCATAGACAATCTAAGACTCATAAACAGAAGAAATGACATCATTCTTTATGGACAGGGACACACAAAACAAAACTGGAACGAAATCCAATTTAAAGAACTATAAGTAACAATGTCAAACTGATGTCAAGAGCTGTCAATCACCAGCTGTCAAACTCCTCCCTCCTCATATATGATTTACATCAACTCACCCCATTTCGAGTCTTCAGAAGATGTTCTCTCTCTCGATACAATGCAAAGCTGGATCCTTTATTCCTCCCTGTCTCTCTTCTCTCTGGTGGACCGGCTTTTATTTATCTCCTTTTTTGGGGCTGGAACAGGAGAGCGCTTGTAGAACATTGCATTACTCTCTCTCTCTCTCTCTCTCTCTCTCTCTCTCTCTCTCTCTCTCTCTCTCTCTCTCTCTCTCTCCGTCATATCCCACAGCAACCAGTTGATAACATGATATATCACATGCAGGTGTGTTTGCGACATTCACTGGTGCTGAATTAATATGTTTATGTGTACGCGTGCGTGTGTTGCCCATCGCGCGCAGGTGAAATACGGCGCGAAGTTCACTTCTCCAGCACGCAATCACACGGCCGTCATTACGAGTCCTCGAGGGCTCTGTAAACACAGGAACAACTCGTGCCCAACGAGTTCAACAAATCCAGGTAACTAGACTCTGGGGTGCAGCTCCGGTAAACATGCGCGGAGAAAAACACACAGAGACCCGATTCTCTTGAGACCGGAGGTGCGAGCGGGACTCAGAGGGGTCTTGTGTTACCAGGGCCATGCGTTTGATTCCCGGGAACACATACACTTATAATATGGACAGACTTAATGTAAATGCAGACTATAGAACATTTTTCCTGCCGTGATCGACTCTATAGACGAATGTATACAAGAGACATTTCAGAAGCACACCATGAAATTCATCGTACAAAAATAAGAAGGGGAGGAAAGGATGACAAACAAACAAAGCATTTTGTTTTTTAAACGCTTGTTTTGTAATTGTCTTTGTTGGGGTGTAAATTGATTTTATTTGTAAATTTTGTACAAACCTTACTAAAAACGGACCATGGTTTATCATAGTAAACATCCCTGTTGAATAAAACCGCATATGCTGGGTTAGGTATGTTTTGACCAGCTTAAACCAGCACAAACCAGCATCAAAACAAACCAAACCATCATAATGCTGTTTGTTTCTACGGAGATGTACTAACGTAAGTTTTTTGGCATATTGATTACCGTTTGTATTTTGTTTATATATGCCGTGGCTAAACTAAACTGTGGTTCACTTTGGGTTACTTTTGTATACTACAGGAACTATGTTTATTTTTGTAGTAAAACAGTGGTTAATTTTATAAGAAGGTGTATTAACATCACATTAAAGTTTAGCAGCTCATGTGCTGGAAAAAGCTCATGCAGGGTGCGCGAGACTCGGATTTTTGTAAGAGACATGTCTGCCCCCTTCTGGTGTTTTTGTACTACTACACTCAAACGAATTCTATAATGTATATGAATTTAAAATATAAAGACACTGAGGTAAGACAATGAAACACTGAAACTATTGTGAACATAAAACACTGTTCTGAGAGATAAACAATCTGAGAATACTGTGTACAATCGTGAACAAACAGCAACTAAACGAAATAATCATCGTGACATGACTGTAGCAGATACCTGTCAGGAGTGGATCTGTTTAGGGGAAATGGGTGTAGCTTGAAAGTTAACTTATAATATATATATATATATAAAAAATGTTGCATTGTTTTGCACTGTCCTAGCTGGTGTCAAACGAGGTTTGCGCTTGGGAACCCCGCTCTCGCGATACTTTGACGTCACACGCCGAATAGCGTTGCGCAGCTCCGCGTCACCGTGTAAAGACTCTTCACTGTTTCACTTTCTCGTTGATTCAAAACTTAAACAACTTGTAGTTGACACGAGATGTTACGAAATAAAATTATAAATTTGACAGTGCGCGACGTGAGATTCCCGACGTCCCTGGAACAACATGGATCTGATGCCATGGTGCGTACTTTTAATAATAAAGCAATTTTAGAGAGACAATTGTATTATCTTGATAGTGCAAAACGTATCGAACACCTGTGATTGATTCGCAGCACACAGATCCGGATTACTCGGTTGCATATGTTGTGATCGAGACCACGAACGCCGAACTGAAGGGTTACGGACTGACTTTTACTGTGGGGAAAGGAACGGAAATCGGTGAGTATTATAAACTATACAAATGCTAGTTTGAGTAAAACCAAAAACATCAGCACGTGACTTTAGCATCACGTGATTTCTGTCCCTTAAAGTCCTCTTCTCAAAGTTCCTTTAAAGTGGTTATATTGTGCGATGAAGGTTTTTCTGTGTCTTTGGTGTGTTATAAGTTGCCCGTGCATGTATTAAACACGTACAATTGCAAAAATGTATGCATTCTATCTAAAAGCGAATGCTCACCCAGACCAGTGTTGCAAGATTAGGTGGACAATTTCCATTTCAAAGGCTCAATAAAACCCGCCCACTCTAACAAAAACCGGCCGAAATTTTATCTTCCAAAATAATGTTATAGAAATGTGTTGCAATGTCAATCAACGATGAAAATGAGCAATTTATCTCCTTAAAACGAACTATGACGAGATCAAAAAATATAAATAAACCAGGAAAACAGATACAAAACAGCAGTAAAGAGAGTTAGAAAATATGATTAATATGCCAGAAACCACTTCAAAGCGACAATCAAGAAATTAACCAATTACTTTAACCCCCCAAAAACACATTTTGTGCAAAAAGTGCCCGCTATAATTAATCGGATTCGGAGAGCTGAGTAGCCATTTTCCACTCGTTCATGAACTTCATTCACACACAACGGCAGCCCAAAATGTGCAATTCATTGATACAAACAACAGAACAAAAAAACTAAAAATATCGTGCATGTTTGTATCTCCTCTCTGAAACGCACGCATTTTGAACAAAGCACATGGCTCTGAAAAGTGAGGTGTGCTCTGATTGGCCTGTTCACCAGTGTGTAGTGATTGGTGGAATACTGCAAGCCTGTGACGGAAATGTAACGCCTCTTACCATATTCGGAACATCAGGTTCCTCTTCAATTGTGCTGACAGGTACACCACCTTACTTGCGTATACATTTGGGCGGTCTTAGTCAAATCAGACCACCAACTGATGTAGATTTGTGGGGGTGTAGTTACACGAGGTGTTTCAGGCAGGTCTGGGTGAGCATTCGCTCAGCATTCGCTGATTGACATGTGAGGTCTCCCTATCCCAGACCTGATAGGTTAAACTGAACCAAAGGCAAGCTTCTTGGGTGGGTTTTTCATTTCATAACCAGCCCAAATTTTGTCCACCTGCCCAATGCATTTATCTCCGGTCTTAACTGTTCAAAAGAAGCCCAATTAGGAAGAAAACCGGCCAATCTGGCTACACTGACCCAGACCTGCCTTAATCGCCTCGTGTAACCACACCCCCAAAAATCTACGTCAGTTGATGGTATGATTCGACTAAGACCGCCCAAATGAAAGTAAGGGGGTGTACCTGTCAGTACAATTGAAGAGGAACCTGATGTTCCAAATATGGTCAGAGGCATTACATTTCCCTTACACGCTTGCAGTATTCCACCAATCACTACGCACTGGTTAACTGGGTTATGGCCCAAGCCTGCCAAAAGCATGTTTATTCAAAATGTTTGATTTAATATTCATAGTCATTTTTATCAGGGATTGAGTGAGACATAATTCCAAGTGTTATATAAAAAAAGTCCTATTTCAATTCTTCTAGCAAATAATCAACAGGGTCCTTTTATCAAACCATCATCTCTGGTTTCTTAAGCTATGTTGACAGATGCATGTATGTCCAGTTGTATGTGCAGTTAAAGCTTTATCCTCCCTTGTGGTCGGGAGAACTTTGGAGGATATTGTCAGTAACTTCAGAGGTTTTTACAGACTGCTGTCCAGTGACGGTCAGATGCGATGGGTGAGTATGGAAACATTAAGCGATTCTGGCTTTATGTACTGTTGAATGAACGCATACGTGTGAATTTACTGATAGATTGGACCAGAGAAAGGAGTCATACAGCTTGCCACAGCTGCCATTCTCAATGCTGTCTGGGATCTATGGGCACGAGCAGAGGGCAAGGTTAGTTTGAGACCCTCTCTACGGGCTTGCTATGTTAAGTGAATAAATCTATCATTAGAGGTTCGTTTTAATTGGGAAAACGTATTTCAATTTTCAGCCCCTGTGGAAGCTCCTTGTGGATATGGTAAATATTGACTGTTAACAGTTTATTCATTGAATTGTCTTTGCATGAACGATATAAAATACACAGTTTAGTCAGTGTGTTTTTATCTTTACTTTAGATAAAGAGTTTGTGTATGATGATGTATATTTGTGTCTGCTCTGATCAGGATCCTGCGCAGTTGATCAGGTGTATTGATTTCAGATACATCACTGATGCTCTGACTGAGCAGGAGGCTTTAGGTGAGATCATCAGGTCTGAACTCCTTTTCTGAAATACTCTCTGATTTGTAAGTTGCTCAATCGAACGAATGTAAAATCAAATGTTAATCTTTTCTTATCCTTGACTTCATATGAAGCATAATTCTGTCTCTCTTCTATTAGATATTCTTATAAAAGCCAGAGAGGGAAAGCAGACGAGAGGTGAGACCCTGACAACCGTCAAGTGAAATACACACACTAACTTAAATCCCAGTTTGTCAAAAAGCTTCCATCTGCTTTTAAATAAACAAAAGTCCATCTGTTTGTCTCTTTCTAGATCTCAGTTACTCTTTGTGCATCATATTTTTAAAAATCCAAAAAGAAATAGATTATACTGTATGATAGAGTATTTTAAGGATTCAAAAAATGTATATATAAACGAAGCCTCCCGTACTCTGTTATCATGCTATAGTTGTAGGTGTTGTTTAACAACACGTCTTCACTTGAAGGAGTCTTTATGTACAATCTTTAAAAGATAGTAACAATGAAACGATGTTGATGCTGTAATGTTCATCTGTGATGTGAACACTATAGAGGAGCAGATGTTAAGGGAAGGTTATCCGGCTTACACCACTTCCTGTGCCTGGCTAGGTTACACCGACCAACAGCTCACTAAGGTGCTTCTGTTTATTTGTCGGTCGTGTGTTTGCGTTCTGTTGTAATGTTGCTACAAAGATGTGTTTTGTTTGTGTGCAGCTCTGCTCTGACGCTCTCGCTCAAGGATGGACGAAATTTAAAGTGAAGGTTGGAGCCGACATACAGGACGACATCCGCAGGTGCGGCCTCATCCGCAAGATGATCGGCCCGGACAACATCCTGGTAATTCAAACCGCAGAGACTATATGGGATGTGGGGAAGTGAAGGTGACTTAACAAGACTCTCCTCCGGCAGATGGTTGATGCCAACCAACGATGGGATGTTGCCGAGGCGGTCGCATGGGTAACCAGACTGGCGGAGTTCCGTCCGCTGTGGATCGAGGAGCCCACATGTCCCGATGATATTCTCGGTCATGCGTTCATCTCGAAGGTAAACGGTCTTGTTTTTATTATCAGACTGTATGTTTGAAGTTTGATTTCTACTCTTCGTCTTGGGATTTTAGGCACTCGCTCCCATTGGTATTGGAGTCGCCACAGGAGAGCAGGTGAGTGGCCAGAAGCATAAAGCACAAGGTGAGCTCAAACTGCATGGTTGTGATTCTCATGAGTGTTTAATGTCAGTGTCACAACAGAGTGATGTTCAAGCAGTTTCTCCAAGCGTCCGCGCTGCAGTTTGTGCAGATCGACAGCTGTCGGGTGGGCAGCGTTAATGAAAACCTCGCCATCATTCTCATGGCTGCCAAGTTCAATGGTGATCAATGTGAATGGCAAAACTCTGATGTGCATGTCTGAAGTGTGAGAAATATAAACAGTCTTCTCATGTTCCTTACAGTTCCAGTGTGTCCTCATGCTGGAGGTGTGGGGCTTTGTGAGCTTGTTCAGCATCTCATTTTATTTGACTACATTGCAGTGTCCGCAAGCTTACACAACAGGTAAAAGCTGGAAATCTATTCCAAAGAAGCGTCAAGTTTTTGACATATTTTAGATATAAGTGTGAAAACTATTTAGGAGGATGCATTAAAATTATGTTCCTACAATCTTTAGCAAAAAAAAATCAGAAATAATGGCCAGGAATCAATTTTGAAATACACCTTTGAGTCTATAACCAGGAATTAAAACTGAATTCTGGGATTTAAACAATTAACTCACCTTAGCTATCTGATAAATGCCTACAAGTTAATGTTTTTCTTACTTCTGTGAAACAAAAACATGAAGTGGAATTTCTGCTGATCTTTATTCAATCCTGTCTGTGTTTGTCCAAGGATGTGCGAGTATGTGGATCACCTCCATGAACACTTCAGAAGCCCCACCAACATCAGAAACGCCTGCTATATGCCACCAACCGTAAGTCCACTAACAGATGACAGAAAACACTTGAAGTAGGAGACAGAAGATGATGATACTGGACTATCAATAGATGGCTAGAACTTGCCTCTGAACAAACGTTTCACGATTCTGCTCTGAAGTGAAGCATGGACGTAGTAGACCATAGCACTTTTACCATTTAGGAAAGAAGAAATTGAATTGTAAAGCAACTAATGGTCATGCGGACACAGATATATATTATTACTTCGGTTTATGCATTTAACAGACTGGAAAAAGCGACTCATCCTAAAGAGGCAACATTGAGACGTATTTGACAAAATTTCAATAGTTTCAGAGACAGTACCTTCTGAAAGAAAGAGTAGATAAGAGTTTTTAAAATAAGAGTCAACACGATAGCATTCAACATGTTCCTGTATTTATTATAAAAGTAAAATGTGAATTTTATTCAGGTCTTATTCAACCCAAAAAGAAACGTTACATTTTGCATCAAAAAAAGAGGAGGGAAGGCCATTTCATATTTTGGAATTGTTTGACATTATTTTGTGAAAAATACACTAGTATTGAATTTTATTTATTAAAATCATCATATCTAGAGTACAATAAATACCACATGGTGTATGAATAATTGACCTTCCTGTGGTTTTGTGATTTAATATGATCCAGACATGTAATTGCCAGGATTGTTTACTTTTAGAGATCAAACGTGCAGAGCAAATTTACACAGATTTAAATTTCAAAGTCACTCTGAATTAAGATGCATAAATGTATATCGTGAAGCACAGGAATCTGGCTAGAGCGAGATCTTGTGAATGAGCGTAAATAAACTGTGTTTGATTCTTCAGGATCCCGGTTTCTCCTGTGAGATGCTGGAAGAGTCGGTACAGAAGCATCAGTTTCCTGATGGAGAGGTTTGGACAAACATTCTGAAGCAGGACAAGTGAGGAATAGAAACACAGACATGATGGTGAAGATCAATGACTGCACATTATTTCACCACTGTCTCGAATACTTGATTCTGTCGTCAGTCAGGACTTTCCAAGGCGGAGTTATTTCCCTTAAACAGCCACCAAAACTGACAACACACCGTCCATCTTGACTGGTGAAGTTTAATGCGAACAAATTCAATACGAATATACCTAATTAATGAGATTTTATTTACAAATGATTGAAAGCAAATTGAATGTCGGTCTTGTTTAAACTGAGTCTTGGTCTTTGGAGAAGGTTTACATTTGTTACAAATCAGCTCAATAAAACCTTTCAAATCAATATTTGTGTCCAATAATTTCACATTTGTCAGGTATATCCTTAATGCACATGATCTCTTACATAAACGTTCGACCAATCTGATGAGATATAAATGAATGAGAAGCATAAATATTTTCATTATTTAAAAAAACTTTTATTTTCTAGATCTAGAAATATATTTCGATTTTTTTATAAAACACAAAGTGCATTAAAGACCGTTTTGAACTCTAAACAGCCATTTGCATTTTAATTGTGGGGTGAGGGTCATAGTCACATATCTCAAAATCCTCTGCACGGAAATCATCGATTTGTTCGACTCTGCGTCTGATCTTGAGTTTGGGGAACGGGCGTGGCTCTCTCTGAAGCTGCGGGTACAGGACACACGTTATGAACATGCTTGTTCACAGTACTGCAAAACCTCTGAACGTACTGGTGCAACACATACCTGCTCATTCAAAGGCTCGATGTGATTCACATAGATGTGTGCGTCGCCTATCGTGTGCACAAAATCTCCCGGCTGGAAGATTAGAAAATTCAGTAAAGTATCCAGTTTAGTTGGTAACTTCGTGCATTTACATTTTATTTAGTATATAAATGCAAACATGCACGTTTTATTAAAGTCAGTATGCTTAAATCATAACCATGAAGTGTGTTCACCTTGAGTCCAGTGATGTGGGCGATCATATAGGTGAGCAGGGCGTAGCTGGCGATGTTGAAAGGCACGCCAAGTCCCATGTCTCCAGAACGCTGATACAGCTGACATGACAGCTCACCATCGGCTACGTAAAACTGGCATAATGCATGACACGGGGGCAGTGCCATCAGAGGGAGATCTAAGAAGAAAGAGACATTTATTCTTTAATCAAATTCCTCTGTTAACGTACAGTTGTCCGTCCAACCGCATTCTGCTTTTTGTGGAGGATGCACACTTCCACTTTGTGAATATCACGCAGTAAAAGTGAGTTTTGTTGTGTTAATGAAGCATTTTTGATGCGACTCAGACACCTTTGGGATTCCAGGCACACATGATGATCCGTCTGTCCTCTGGGTTTGACTTGATGGTGTCGATGACTTTCTGCAGCTGGTCAACCCCTTGGCCAGAGTAATCTAGAGATGAATTTATATTGCACGGATTAGACACATGTGTTCCATACATTATTATTATCTCACGAGGTAAAGTATCAGTGTTACCGGTGTGCATGTCATTGTATTCCGCTCCAAAGTGTCTCCACTGGAAGCCGTACACCGGGCCCAGATCTCCTTCCGCTCGATCCGTGAAGCCGCTGTTGTCCAGAAATTCCCTGGATCCGTTGGCGTCCCAGATTCGCACACCCTTCTCGGACAGTTCTTTGGCATTTGTGGAACCCTGAAGTAAGATAGACGGTGGTCAGCGGTGATAAACGCAAATAAATAATGATTTTAATGAAGCAGATGTTCGCAATACCTTGATAAACCAAAGCAACTCCTCCAGTATGCCTTTCCAGAATACTCTTTTGGTTGTCAGCAGAGGAAACTGATCTATGACAGCAAACAACAGTGTTATGAGACATCATATTATAAGCTTTTATATATTTACTATACACAATTACAAAGCGACATAAATGTTCGTGCCACAAGCATCAAGTCAAACGTGAGTTGCCTACACAGGTTGAAAACAACACATGACATGCATTTAAAAAAAATGACATTTTTTATCAACTTGATCTAATACTACTTCCTACATTTGTCATAAAACACTTTTAATGTTCTTAATGGTTGTCCTCACTCAGACTCAATGCACTACAACATACACAATGACACAATGTTTCCTCACATTACAGCCATAGAATGAGAAGAGCATCATGAAAAGACACAAAATGTCAAACACAGTTTTGTGTTATTTTAAGCGCACGCTGCATTTCCTTCTTTTCCACATAAAAAACTGGTCTGACAGGTCTGCGATTTACAATGAAAAGAGTTTTTTATCAACAGGACATGAATTGTGAAGTTACTCACAGTAAATAAACACATGTCACAAGACAAACTGCTAGTATATATTAATATGTTGTATAAATCAGTGGTTATATTTCAGACACTGATGCGTTTATGATTTTGTCTATACTTTAAGTAAACTAACGTACAGTATTTACGTCAGTTTATCTATTTATTAACATTAATTCATACTAACATTATACTATAAAAGTCACTAATAAACGTCCAGCAGTATACCACACACTGCTACAGTTTACTATAGTAAATAGTTCAGTACACATGTGGGTGTCATTGTAAGTCACCTCTCAGACTGTATCTCGCCTGTGAGCCGAACACAGAGACGACACCGGTCCCTGTCCGATCTCCTTTGCGCGCGCCGCACTGCAGGATGTATTTGATCTGATCTAAGTACCCGCGCTCGTCACAGAACAGAGAGAAAACCTTCTGCTGCTCTCCTGACTTTTCTTTCTGTCCGTCAGCGACTTTTGATATTTCTGCTGCTGTGCCGGGCATTGTGTCCTGAGACTGCGCTTAAATCATATAATAAAGCAGCTGAAGCGCGCGAAAGTGCCCACAAACACTAGATTTTACACTTTTCGCGGGTGAAACCGGGAGCCAATGAGCTGCTGAGATGAACAGGAAGTTGCTCTCTCGCTGGGCGGGTTGCCAGATCCGCATTATTTGAGCCTCGGGTTTCACGCTACTTTTAAACTATAGCCGCGGTTGAGGCTTTGATATTTCTCACAAAGTATATTTGAGTAAACATTGGACCAGCGTTTGGGGGTATTTGGTGGTGTAGGATCTGTTTTTTGTCTGAAACTGTGATTGCAGGGAACTTCCTATTGTTTAAGATTGACAAGCAGCATGACCAATAGCTCTACGGGACGCACGCGCACGCGCACGAGCCTGAAACAACGACACAAACAAGAAACATCCTTTAACTTTGTAAACAAAACATTTTCACTTTCACGGTGTTAAAACAGTCGTGTGATGCATCATTGTCATTACTCATTATTTACAAGCTTATGTTTTTTTAGTACCTCAGAGAGTTCATTAGTCTACGTTTACATTTATTTCTTAGCAGAAGCCAATAACCGATATGTTGGCCGATATACAGTAAATAAATAAAAATTGTTTGTTTTCTTCCAAGACTGAAACAAAAGGCAAGAAGTGGACCAAATGGTTTTATTTGGAAACACTAATGCACAAAATTAACAGTAAGCTCTCTTTTTTTCCCTCTGAAAATCAAGCCTACTTTACACTTGTTAACGATTCTTTAACCTTCAAACTTTTCTGGTATATTTTTATTTAATAGACAAATTAAAGATGTTCTTCCAGAGGAACCCAGAAAAATGTTCTTATTAACCACATGTCTAATAGGTTCTTACAATTTATAAATAACTACAATGTTTTGCTAATAGCAGTAAGTGAATGATCACAATAGAAATACATTATTGTACTGTCCCATAACATTAATTAACCTAAATTTTAGATTTTATCCGATAACATCAAAAATGACCATTTATCGGCCTATACCGACATGGAACCCGTTAAAGCTTGTATAGTATTTTCATCATCATTATGATGAGCCCATCACAGCAGAGAGTGAAGGTTCTTTTTAATCGTATATTTGAACAAAGAAGGTTATTCAGTCACTTCTTTGATGATCTTCTTGGTAAATGTAGATGTTTGTGAGAATCGTTGGCTTTTGTGACCCACAGTGCTGCAAACATGTCCCTTTACTTAACACTAATTGAAAGAAATCAGATCATTAACCCAGATATGCATAACTTCCACAGGTGCTTCATGATGTCATCAAAGAACCATGTTTTGGCTAGATGGTTCTTTAAAGAAGCGCATTTTGTGCAAAAACTTTTTGACTCCAAGCCCCCGCACTGTGTTCAACATTCGAGGCCCCCCTTCCGCTCACACAACCTCCAAATTTCTATCCAATAAAATATTTCAGAGCTTGATATTAAATGGAAAATTGTTATTCAATATAAAATGGGCAAATATTAAGAAAGGTCCTTTAGCTGTTTTAAAACTGATCTCAATGCTCATTTTGTCTAATTTTAAATTATTAGTCATCCTGAGCCCCCCTTCGAGGTCAGCTGGGGCCACTGTTGAGAACCACTGATCTAGACTATAAAATGTAAGGAAGAAATGGTTCTTATAACTGACTAAACACTAAATATTTTGGCTCACTTTTATTGTTATTTAAATGTATCGTCATTTAAGAAGTTTAATATTTTTTACATAAAATAAGAGAAAAATGTTTAGGAAGAATGTCATGTTTTTGCAGATTTTCTATGCTAATGCCAGTCTCTTCTTGGTCATTTTGATTCCCAAAAGTCAAAGTGTTTTAATTTTGATTAAAGTAATTGAAAACAGTACTAATTGGAAGGTATATTTAGTAGTAATTTAATCTACAGTAATTTACTGGCAAACCTGCTGGAAAAACTACAGTAAAGTTTTAAAGTGTATTTCTCAATGTGCTGTGCTGGGGGCCCCAACATTATTATTAAGAAGATCAATCGGATTAAGAAATGAGACAAAAAAGAGATGAGAAAATCAAAAACATCCAAAGTTTTAATTCAAGAAAGAAAAATTCAAATGTATATCAACTTTGTGATGGGATCATGTTACACCAAATCTGAATCCATCAAGTGTTTCCAGTATCCTGAATGTTTCATTCATGCTACGAAGAATTCAGAAACCGCTGAATATGGATAAGATTCACTTGATAAAAGTCCACTGAGAGTCACGTGCGCAGAATATTGTTTTTATTTCTGTATATCATGAGCAGTCCTTCCACTTCAAAGCACCGCCGGTACCTTTATCATCCCGTACGTACCACAAAAGTGTGCATGTGTTAACTGAGAAACTAGCTGTATTGTTCTGCCAGACCTCTCAGAAACCTTTCCAAATGATTTCCAGATGTTTCACAAGGGGCCGGGCTCTGGATCAGGGCCTTTTTCATAGACCCGTCAGCATTGTTTCTGTTTCTTCTTTCTCTCTCAACAGAAGGAGACGTCTGATGGAGAAAGTACATGGTCAGAGAGACTTGGAACTTCCTCTTCTGTTCGACATTTTTGTGGTTTTTTGACCGAATCCCAGTGCATGCGGACGGAGGAGAAACGCCAACAAAGTCACAGGGGCTGGTGTGACGGGAAACCATTCGCCTTTTTGTTTGCATTACAAAGTGTAGACTGCCATCATTATATTTCACCTGGACATTTTGCTTTGAAAACTAAATTTGTAGAAATACTAAATGCAGATAACATATCTTTGAAGGGCCAAGACGTGTCATCAAAATGAAAGGTAAGACAAATGACAGATCTGCTTACATAAACAGATGTGTTTTTTTGTAGTTTGAGCTGATGTACCATTTATAATCATGTGATTGTAAAGCTGTTTCAATGAAAATCAAAAGGTGAGAATAAAGTGACTGTTCTGTGTACGGATGGATTTCAGTGCACATTTCTTAACATAACTGTGCATTTGTTATGGTTTGTTGTTGTTTTTTAGATGAGTTTGTTGATGACGATGATGTTCAGTCATTTGGATACAAGAGGTTTGGTGAGTCAGAACACAAATATTACGGGAACTGCTCTGAAATACTGTTTCACAATACTGTTGTATGTCAGAGCAAACAATGTGCTTTTTAGTTTATAAAAGCATATTTGAAGTACTTTCAGAGTAACAATAGCAAACTTTGAGTACACGACTAGGGCTGTCATGATTATGAAATGTGGCTGGGGATGTATTGGTTTTAAAAAATTGTGATTCTAGCGATTAATTGTTGTTTTTAAAGTCCCAGTGAAATAAAAAATGACAATGCCTTTTTTTTCATGAAATATTGCAGCGTTTATTGAAAATTGTTTATTATTGTGGGTAATTCTCTTTTAAAATTCACATGCCCTCATAATCCTTATTTAAAATCTAAAAAAAAACTTCCTTCCTGTAGTGACTATCCATCCTTAGGACCTATGTTAGGCGGCTTGGGCGGAGCATCCATTAACTCCTCCCCTTCAACTGTCAGTCTGCGGCCAGTTCCATTTCTAAATGCAACGGCTGTTTTTATACATCCAATCAAATTAAAGAGACAGACAAAAGTCACGTTAACTATTTTTCTCATTAGATATTTCCATTTCACTTGGAAACGCATCAAAATACGGAAGTAAAAACTAACTTCCAGTTCACGGGGACTTTAAGGCTAGAAACAATTATAAAAATTGTTTATTATAAAAAAACCTACTACTCAAATGATGGAGAAATGTCATTTGAACGTAACAGTGAGTGCAGATCAAGGCCGGTGGGTATAAAATGCTGCAGATACATTATTTACAATAATTGCAGTTATTTGAAATAATTGTGATTATGTCGTATCCTGAATAAATGTTTGTGTATAAATCATATATGTCTGAGTACAGTGCATATTAATTTTGCATTTATAAGCACATACACATACATGTTGGAAATATTTACATGTTTTAATTTATATTGACCAATAGTTTAAATTGTATATCATTTTTTTATTTGTTATTATTAAGTGTGTGCATGTATGTGTATGTGTTTATATAATGTGTTTATAATACAAAATAAATATGCACACTACATAGACATATATTATGTAAACACAAACTTCTGGATGCAAATAATCGCGATTAATCGTCTGACAGCCCAAGTTAATACATTAATTTATGTGTGTAAACAGTATTTAATTTAAAGTTGAGTATACTAAGCATACTTCATTATGCTTTTTTTGTCAGTATAAGTCAAGTATACTTGAGTGTAATAATAGCACACCTGAACAAAGGTCTTTATTGAAAGGATGTGTTTTGTGTGTATCATCAGGTATTCAGGAGGCCAGTCAGTGTAGTAAATGTAAGAGCAGATGGGCTCTGAAGAGCGCTGTTATTCTGCTGTACGTGTTGTGTGTGCTGCTCATCATCGCTGTAGCTGTGCTGGGTTACAAAGGTAAAACAAACACGCATTACATTCTCTCTTCCATCTCACTTCTTAGTGAAAAACACAGAGGGTTTTTAAAACAGTGTTGAGCAACTTGGCTGAGCATCCAGTCATGTTGAGTCACGAGGAGACGGAGGACAGATGGTGTGATTTCTAAACACCACACCGTGAACATGCTGGTAAAACACTCATAACCATAACTCAAATATTATAACAGTGAAGAGAAACGTCTTGGGGAATTTGTGTTTGAGTTTACTTACTCAAGCTCTCCTTTGTTCCTTCAATCCTGTCAAAAAGAATTTTGTGCTGCCTCATTTACAACAAATCGCATGCATTTGACTTTGTAGTAAAATCCTTTTTGTTCCCAAAATGTACTCAACATAACGAAAAAACATCACATAAATTGTCGCAGGATAATTTTGAAATTTTTGACAAAAATGTCAGATAGAACCTTATTATTCCAAGGCGACAAAATGGTGGCAGATTATTTTTTTATAACTTTATGTACTGGATTCACAATAATATTCAAAAATGTTTATTTTAATATGTTTTTTGGGGAATATAAAATATTCCTAAAGTCTTTCCGGCATTCCAATTTAAGGGAAAATATCAGTCAAGAATTTTTTTTTCCTTCTTAAAGGGATAGTTCCCCCCAAAATAAAAATTCTTTCATCATTTACTTACTCTCGAGTTGTTCCAAATCTGTACACATTTCTACATAAACACAGAGAAAGATGTTTGGAAGAATGCTTATTAACCAAACGGTTCTTGGCTGCAGTTGACTACTATAGTAGGAAAAATCACAATGGTAGTAAGAAGTGCCTCAGAATTGGGTTTTTTTCTACATTCTTTCAAATATTTTCTTTTGTGTTCAACATAACAAAGAAATTTACATATACATTTCCCAACAATGATGCCCAAGAACTGTTTGGTTTGGCAAGGCAAGGCAAGTTCATTTATATAGCACATTTCATACACAAGGGCAATTCAAAGTGATTTAGATTAGATTAGATTCAACTTTATTGTCATTACACATATACAAGTACAGTGTAACGAAATGTAGTTTAGGTCTAACCAGAAGTGCAATTAGCAAGTGCAGATATACAGTGTGAATAAATACAGATACAATATTAGGAAAATAATTTACGATGGGCATGTACTATGAAAATATGACAATCGGTATGTACTATGAACAATATATACAGAAGGCTATATACTGTGAACATTAGTGTTCATTAAACATTTACATAAAATGATTGACAGAAAGAAATAAAACGTATCTTTAAAATGCAAATGATATAAGATCACAAATACTTTAGATTTTAAGAAACAATAAAACAGCAATAAAATTGATTAAAAATGTGAGTGTATATATATAAAAAGAATAAGAGCAAAATAAAATAAATTAGAAATAGAAGTGCAGTTGATGTGAACCAGCACAGTGCTCAGGTTGTCAATGCACAGCTAAACAAGTGTGTTTTTAATCTGGATTTAAAAGTAGCTACTGTTGGTGAACGCATTCTTCCAAATATCTTCAATTCGAGGGTGAGTAAATGACGACAAAATTTTTATTTTTTGGTGAACTGTTCCTTTACGAATTGCTTTATTAATAACTGGTTTCCATCCTGATCTGTAATTCCAACAGTGTTGGGTGTAGCTAGTTACTTTGAAAAAGTAAAGCAAGGGATTACCCAATTATTTTCTGTAATTTTAAACCAGTTACTTCTGATGTAATTAAACTTAATGCTTTCTGTGATATTTGTGTGTGCAAAACTGGAATTGACATCAAAATTCAAAGTCTAACTTTAAAATCCTTGCTTAAATGTATAATTCTCACATTAGTCATACTTTGGTCAGTTAATAATACTACTTTATGTAGTTTATAGTATGTATTTGAATGAATTAAAAGAGCCGTTTCATGTCTATCCTTGAATCACTGAACTAATCAAGGTTGATATAGGATATAGAAAGTTATAAGTACTAAGTACAGTAATCTAACTACACTGTTGAATATGTAATTAGGAACTAGTAGTTAATTAATTTTTTAGAGTAACTTGCCCAACACTGAATTCCAAATGGATGAAAAATAAGCGAATAAATAACTCTTCTGGTTTTCGGTCTCTTGACGTTAAAAACGTTTTTAAAGTTCATGTCACATGACTAATGTTCTTTCAGTGGTCCAGAAGGTGGATGATGTCACTGAAGGAATGGAAAGATATGGAGGGAAGATCATTTCAGTGGAGGCAGATTTAAAAAATCTCAGTGAGTCCAACCACAAACTTTACTGTAAAAATGTGCTTCTCCCTTTTGACCTTATTGCTTTATTTCTTGTTTACATTTGATGTCATTTTTCTCAACTCCGTATGTTCTTCAGATGACGAGACAGGTGTGAAGACTGAAAAAACATCATCTGACCTTCAGACGTTTCGCTCTGGGTTGTCAGCGTTACGTCATACGCTAGCTGAAGTCACGCAGCACGTCAGCACCAATGCAGCGGCCCTGCAACAGCTGCAGTCTTCCTCACGATATGTGCATGTGTCACAAGGCCAGCTGCGTTCCCAGCTGAATGCTCAAACGTCCGTCACACACTCTGTGAACACCACGCTATTCTCATTCGCAACCTTAACGTCTGCGCTGCAGCAAAACACTTCACACCTGCAGCACGAAGTGCAAGAAAACGTCAATGCACAACGCACGTTGCAGTTCTTGATAGACCGCATCAATCTCATTCACACACGACAGGACAGAGTTACATCAGCGCTGCAGCGAACGCTGGAGATGGCAGGCCAAAGCACGCAGAAGGTACGCGTGGATGCGCAGTCGCTGATACATGACACGCAACTGGTCCGAAGCGACGCAGACTGGCTAAGCGAGAAGATTAAAAGTCTGAAGAAAGCAGAAGGCAACGCTTCAGCACAGATTCAGAGCTCCAGCGATGGACTTGAGGAGTTGAACGCTCAACTGACAACCATATCCACACGGATTCTGAATATCAGCACACTCAGTGATGTCAACGCGGCGAACCTGCATGCGTTACTGGACCAGCAGCTTGACTTTGGGAACCTAACAAGCGCACGCATCGACAAGCTAGAACATAGACTGGACGCGGTGGATGAAGAAGTGGACAAGGTGACGGGGAACATCAGCTACTCAACACAGCTGCTCGGGGGGGTCAACAGGAAGCTGAGCGAAGTGAGGGGTTGCTCGGACACTCTCGGACGACATTCTGATCTTCTGGTGGGTTTGAATGTGAGCCTGGTCGAAGCGAGGACAGATGTCTCCACACTGAGGTCGAAACAAGATGACCTCTCCGCTCGACTTGACACGGAGGTCACCAGCCTGTCAATCATTACAGAAGAAATGAAACTCATTGACAGCAAACACTCTCAGCTTATCAAAAACTTTACAGTGTTACAGGGTGAGTGATAGAAATGTGTTTTTAAAACTGGTTAAATAATAATGATAAAAACATTATTTGAAATGTTGTTTTAGCTGAGTTGAGGCAGTAAGATTGTTAACAGGAAATAAATGAGAATCTAAACAAAATAATAAAACAAAACATAACAAGAAAAACAAAGAAAAAAATCTAAAATAGAAGCCGAATAAGAATAAAAATTCTTGTTTTTAATTGCATAGTTAAATAAAAATATTTATAAAAATAAATTATACATATATACCTACATTAAATAAACAGTACATAGATAAATAAGACTAAACTAAATATAACTAAAATAATAAATAACAAAATAAAAGATAGTTATAAAAATAAATATTGTTTATATATAATTATAAAATGATTATACAAATAAATTAGAGCTGTATGGCAATATTAAATATAAATATATAAGACTAAATAAAATATAACTCAACTAAATAAAAAAAACTAAAATAAAGATAAAAAGTTAAATAAGAAATTATTATAAAATAAATGATACCATATATCCATATAAATACAAATCATATATAAATGATCAAATGACAACTGCAAATGTTTAAAACAAAATCTTTAAAAACTAAATTAAAATGAACTCAAAATATAAAAAGAAAGACTAATACTTTATATTAACACATCAAAACTTAAGTAAAATAAAACTAAAATAACTGTCTCTACGTAAGTAATATTCTCTGCTCTCTGCATTGACCTAAACTATAGGTTACATGTAACCTACTTAAAGTAATAACAAGCAATAACCCACATTTTGGTCATTTTGATGTATTATGCAGGTCTGCTGCTTTCTGTTGGAAATGTATTGCATGCCTCCGAGTTCGAGAACAGTATTAGATATATTCATATTTAAATATATAAAATATACATATATATATATATATATATTAAAACTTTTTCCAAGAGGATCGGTCAACTACTTTCAGTGATTCTCTCTGATTGTAATTTGTAACCTTAACATTTGGAACAGACTGTGAACATTTCTAGCAGATTTGTGTCTTCTTTGCTCAGGTCCTCCCGGTCCAAGAGGTCCAAGTGGTGAAAATGGATCATCGGGAGATGCGGGTCCTCTCGGCTCAAAGGGTGAGAGGGGTGATACAGGTGAGACGGGTGTAACTGGACCTCGAGGAGAGAAGGGAGCAGATGGATCTCCTGGATTCCCAGGATTTAAAGGTCTGCCGGGACCTCGTGGAAGCTCCGGGCCAAAAGGTCCGCGAGGGTCCGGAGGCCGCGCAGGACCCCCAGGAACCAAGGGAGAGCAGGGCTCGCCGGGGCTGCCGGGTAGAGATGGTCAACAGGGGCCTCCTGGTCTTCAGGGACCAGAAGGAATTCGTGGACCAGTGGGAGAGCCTGGATCCATGGGCCGGCCTGGGCTGATGGGACCAGCAGGACCACCAGGGTTACCAGGACTCCCGGGCAAAATGTTACCAGTCCCGTTACCACCGCTTCAGCAGAGACAGACCACTGAGGTTTATTCTCAGGCAGGCAAGAACAAATCTCAGCGTGGTTAACAAAAGATAAATGTGTTTCGTGCATAAATTTACACCAACAGTTAATGTTGGTTTCACAGATTCGTCTGGTTGTCCTCCCGGTTGGTTGGGGTTCAGATACAGCTGCTATTTCTTCTACGTTGAGCCGCTCAGCTTTGACAACGCTCAGAAATTTTGCAGCAATATGTCTTCCTCCATGGTCATAATTGGTGATGTTGAGGAACAGGTGAGAAGATGAAGTATATACATATCGCTGTGCTTACACCAAACGTGAACAATTGCGTTCCTCGCTCTTTATTACTCGTGGGAAAAGTTTGTTGTGGCGTGAGCTGACAAATATTTTCAACAGACGTCGCATCGCCCGCCGAGAAATCGCGTCTATTTGTATTGTTTGTCATTTACTCGCGAAAATCGCTTAATTCGTGTTTGGTGTGAACCCGCCATAAGACATTTAAAAAAATCCCGATGAAAACACATTCACATTTTTTCTTTCTTAAACACAGTCATAGAAAAAACTTAAGAGATCACTTCAAAATTATTTTCTGGTTTTATTAATTGACTATTTCTTGGTTTGTGTTTAGGTGAAATTATCATTTTTGTTTCATTCCTTGAATTTCTAATTAAAAATATTGTTTCTATTTGCATTTATTTGCTTCAAACAAAAACTGGAGAAACAGGTGAAAATGACGGAAGAGATGCTATGATGTATTTCAGAGCATCGAAAACAAGTTCATATTCACTTCTTAGCAATATAACTAAGCAATTTAGCATATTTCTGCATGTATTTAAAAGCGACCTGGATTTTTCTCACAGTTTTCATGTGTCTTGTCATGTTGTCAGTCTTTCACATTGCTGTTGGATGACTTTGTCACTCCTGAGGTATGAGTTTGAAGTTTGATTTCACTGAAATTCAACAGACACTGGACTGGAATGAACTCAAAACCTCTAGAAATGACTATTAAATGACATTTGGAATGGTCTCTTAATTTTGTGTATATGAATAGAATATTTGCGTTTTATACCACATATAAATTGTGAAAGATGATGATGTATCTTGGTGTGTTTAGCGCTGGCTGCACTTGCACACTGTGGGTCGAGGATATTTTTGGGTGGGACTTACAGACAGACAGGAGGAGAACGTTTGGAGATGGCTGGATGGATCCGTGCCTGTCTTCACGTATGTAATTCCTGTGTAATGCTGGGTGTTAATGTATTTTAGTCACATTACAGAAGACAATAATAGAGTTAATAAGACTGAAAACCTGTGTACGTGTGTGTAGTAACTGGAGGTCCGGTCAGCCTGATAACTGGGGTCATGGACATGAGGGGGGTGAAAACTGTGCTGGAATGATTCACGGCGCTCTGTGGAATGATTTTTACTGCAATGATTTGCACAGCCTCATCTGTGAGACGACAAAAGTTGAACGTGAGTATTCAGGTGTGTGTGTTTTCAGAGTCTGTACCTGCATTATCTCATCGCTGTTCTCTGTTCATTTTTAGCCGTGTGAATACTTGAGGATGTTGCAGCATTAAATACACAGATGTAATGATGGACAGACCCCGAGTACAACGGTCACGCCCGTCTGATCATGTGTGAGAGAGAGAGAGAGAGAGAGAGAGAGAGGTTACAAACTCTGAAGAACAAGACTTGTGTCACCGTCATGTCATCCTCGACTGCTGTGACTGTTTCTTTTATTGAAAAGTGATGTTGCTCTTTCATCTCAGTTGTGTTTCATTTACGCATCAACTTAGCCTCAGATGTTTCTCCTAGAAGAGTTTAAAGGTAACCCAGTGTGCAGAGACATGTTTGGCTTAATACGTTGTAATAACCTTACACTACTAGCTTTTGTCATTAGAAACACATCAAATATGTTCAATTCTTTAAAAAAAAACTAAATGCAATACTCAAGTTCTTTTTCGATGACGTAAAATGGTTGCAGTCACAGCTCAATAGCACAGCCAAACTAAACACAGACACACTAATCAGTTCTTCAGTAAATATAAGGTGCTGTATGATAAATAATATATATATAAAGAAAGAAAACAAAGATGCTATTTGGTGTATTTTCCTATATTTTAATATTGTTGGTCAGAAACAATACAAACATACATATTAAAGGGGTCATTTGACGTGGCTAAAACGAATATTATTGTTTGCTTTTGATTTAACGATTTAAGGTTAAATAACGCATTATTTGCTCAGCCTCTCTGAAACGTACAGATTTTTTACAAAGCTCATGGCTCTGAAAAGCGAGGTGTGCTGTGATTGGCCAGTTTACTATTGCGTAGTGATTTGTCGAATACTGCACGGAAATGTAACGTCTCTTACCATATCTGGAACATCAGGTTCCTCTTCAATTGTACTGACAGGTACGCCCACATTACTTGTGTATACATTGGGCGGTCTTAGTCAAATCTTGTTACGAACCGACGTAGATTCGCCGGGGTGTGATTACACGAGGCCTTCAGGCAGGTCAATAAAAGACAAATAAAAACACGTATTTCAGGCGAATCACCCCTTTAATAACCAAAATAATTTCACATTTATTATATACACGATGTTTTTAGTCATTTTAAAATGCATTTTATCCAGATTTTTACTTTTTTATGCTGATTTATCAACATCAGTAGCCTAACGTTATTGTCTTATCTCACTCCGTCATTAGCATTAACATTCACGTGTGCTCTAATACAGATTGAGGGGACAGTAAATTTATACTGTTATACAACATGTACACTCACTACTTTACATTGTAGCAAAGTGTAGTTTCTTCAGTGTTGTCTAATGAAAGGATATTATAAAATATTTTGAAAAATGTGAGGCCAATAACTTTTGATAGTCATACTTGATGAATCTGAGCTCTGTTTGATACATTATTGAGATCTCTTCTCTTTTTCTCAGGAGAAATATCTGAGATACATGTGAGACTTAAGCAAGTTTCCATTTGCTCTCTTTTTAATCTCATTGACGTTTAGGAGAAATATTGAGATCTTACTTGTGTCTCACTTTCTTTCCTAACCTTTTTTTTTCTTATCTAACATCATATGATGCTTCGTGTGAATGTAAGTGTTTTCTTGATAATGACATTTCCCAGGTTTCGGTTTAGTAAAGTCGCTCAACTAAGTGAAACGTTCAGTTCAAACTAATGATTGATTGATGAACTGGATGTTGTAGCTTCTCACGTAAATTTGAAATTTTCTTAAATATGATTTTGGAAGATTTTGAATATGTGTCCAGGGTCATCATCAAAATTTGCTGCTCAGTCCTTGAGAAGAAACAAAGTCACACAGTTTAGGAATGACATGGGCGTGAGTAAACAATATTAACATCTTTTTTTGGGTTGAAATATTTCTGTATGACCACTACTATAGGTTTGAAGAGAACAAAACTATATGTTAAAGCTTCGTAAAGCTGCTATTCCATAATCTAAGCAAATACACCCTCTGAATGACTTAACCAGAAAAATAAACCAAAGACATTTAAATCTTTCAATAGCTCTATATACAGGGAAGATAAAGCTAGCTAAAATTTTGTATTTTAATGGTTCTTATTTTGATACGATTGTAGTCGATGTGTTTTTTTATTGTATGTATTAAGCTGGGTGTTCTTTTTTTGTATCAGAAACACACAAAAAATAAATCTGAGTTTTAGTCACACTATGTCGCTCTGGATAACATCCCAATTTTTTGTGTAGTCCACGGTTGCGTTTCCCAAAAGCATCGTCAGCCAACTATGGTGCAAGTTCCGTCGTTCCTGCATAGTTCACGATTTAAGTGTTTCCCGAAACCATCGTTCCAACGATCATTCGCAAGCAGCCTCGCAAAGTTGCGTGGTTGGAACTACAGGTTTATAGGTCCTTATAAGCATAGTTTCTTCATATAATGACATTTAGACTTATCATCACTTATCATGCTTTTAAGCAAATTCAATTTGTCATATTTTAGTTTGTCAAAAAAAAAGAAGCGCTGTGTTTTGAAGATCGCGCATGCAACCTGAGCCTACATGCTCTAGGACCCTGGGGAATCCCTGGGTGGAGAGAGGAAGAAACGTCTTGGTTACGTATGTAACCTCAGTTCCCTGATGGAGGGAATGAGACGTTGTGTCGAGAACGACAGATGGGGTTCGCCCTTGAGAACCAATCAACTCTGACTACTATAGAAAAGGCGAATGAAATTTGGCGAATGAAATTTGCATGCCGGGCTCCGCCCCCGGATATCCGGTATAAAAGGAAGCCGGCGTGCATCATTCACTTACCTTTTGTTCTGAAGAGCCTGAGAGCCTCTCACGACTGCAGCAGAATACGATACGTGTTTGTGGCATAAGGGACACAACGTCTCGTTCCCTCCATCAGGGAACTGAGGTTACATACGTAACCAAGACGTTCCCTTTCTGTCGGTCTCTCGACGTTGTGTCGAGAACGACAGATGGGGTTGCCTATGGAAAACGCCACAACGCTGTATCGCGTCACAATCTCTAGCGAAGCGACGGTAACAAGCCTGGGCGTGTCAGCTCGATGCTTTCGCGAAACTGTAACCTTCCAGTGTGGTGGTCGGGGGGTACCAGAGCTTTCTTGAAGAAAGATGGTTACAGCCCTGACCGGTAACCTTTCACGGACGGGGCCTTAGCTCTCTACAGGCGAGAGGCCGTCCGGCTCGGGTTTACACCGGGTAAGCGCCACTTCCTTAATAAGGAATGCGCTGCAGAGGCCACCTCCTACCCGTGGGGAGGAATATGGTGGATATAGGTATGGTCTCGTCCTTGGAGGAGAACGCATGGAATGTGCGGACTGGGTAGTTAACCGCGAGGTGGAGGTCCACCTGGGGAAGTTCATGGGTTACCAGGAATGGGAACCATTCTCATGAGGATACATCAGACGGAACAGCCCACGGAGGGGGTGTTACAGACGTCCGGTAGCACTAGGTCCGGTTAGAGCTATCAGTGATAGTTCATATGGAATCCCGGCCTAAGGGGGAAGGCTGCTCTGCCCAGCCAACCCCCAGGGGGTGCTTGCTTAGTGATGGATGGAATGCCTATTCTTAACCAGTATCTGGGTAAGAAGGGAGGTAGATGAGGTACCAGTTTCTTAGCCATGTGTTTGGGTAAGAAGAAAAAGATAGATAGCACACTGACCCAACCTGTTAGAGGGTGGAATGGTGCTTTCGCAGGCATACGCCCCCCCGGATGCCAGTCCTACATGTCGCCACGTAGGACGTGGGCTGACACCGGGTTTACGCGAAGGTTGTGAACCTTTGCGAAGGTGTTTGGGCGTAGCTCAACCCGCAGCTCTACAGATGTCTGCTAGAGAGGCGCTTCTGCCAGTGCCCAGGAGGTGGCTAAAACTCCGTGCGGAGTGAGCCCTCACTGCCAATGGACATGGGAGATTCTGAGATCGGAATGCCGTCGTAACGGTTTCCACGACCCAGTGCGCCAGCCTCTGTTTGGAGACAGTCTTCCCCTTCTGCTGTCCTCCAACAGACACGGAGCTGGTCAGAGCTCAAGAGCTCTGCGTGCGGTCCAGCACATACTGGACACAACACTGATCGGGTTGGGTCTTCCTCCGCCTATGGGGAGCGCCTGCAAGTTCACCACTTGGCCCCGGAGGGAGTAGTGGGAACTTCTTGGGCACGCATCCGGGCCTGGGTCTCAAGATGACGTGAGAGTTTTCAGGGCCGAATTTAAGGCAATCCGGGGACACGGAGGATGCTCGATGGTCCCCTACCCTCTTGAAGGGAGTGAGCGCCGTCAGGAGGGCCGTCTTGCTCTGTGAGGAAGATCGGATTCTCCGAGGGGCTCTTGGGGGGCACTGAGGCTCCCCAGGACCACTTAGGGTCCCAAGAGGGTATGGAGCGGAGATGAGGCGGATTCCGCCCTCTCGCACCCCTTAGGAACCTGGTGACCAGGTCGTGTTGCCCTAGAAACTTTCCACCGACTGAGTCGTGATGAGTGGCGATAGCGACTACATACACATTCAGTGTGGAGGGGAGATGTTAGTCTCCAGTCTCGTAAGAAGGAAAACACAATCCTGATCGAACACCTCGGTGGGTCTTTCTCGTTGAGAGAGACACCAGGACGAGAAGAGGCGCCATCTAGAGGCGTGTAACCGCCTAATAGATGGGGCCCTAGCCTGGGTGATGGTCTCTGCCATAGAAGGGGAGTAGCCATCTCAGGATCTTCTCGTCCCGTCTAGAGACCAGACATGGGTGTGCCAGGGGTCTGATCTGGGATGCCAGAACGTGTCCTTCCCCTGATAGAGCAGGTCCTCTGTCAGGGGAATGGTTCAGGGGGAGTCGCTGTCCAGAGCATCAGCTCTGAAGCCAAGTGCGGTTAGACCGGTGGTGTAACCAATAACACTTGGTGCTCCTTCTCCCTGACCTTGCACGGTATTTGTGCAAGGAGGCTCCTGGGGGGGGCGGAAGGTGTGCTTCCGTCCGTCCCGCGGTCAGCTGTGCGCCAGGTTATCTGTGTCGAGGGCTCTGCCTCCAAATGAGCTGGACTGCGGGGGGGTGGAGTCATCACTCTCCACAAGGCATAAACTGGCGAGAAAGCACGTCGGCTGTCTAGTTCAGTTTGCCCGGGGTGTGTGTGTGGCCCGCAGAGAAGGGGTCACGTGTTGACTCCACCGGAGGAGGCGTCGAGCAAGTTGTGTTAGCTCCTGTGAGCGAACGCCACCCTGACGATCTGAGTACGCTACAGCTATAGTGCTGTCCTCGGACCAGCACGTGCTTGTCTTGCATGAGAGGCCGTAGTCTGCTCAGTGCAAGTAGCACAGCCCACAACTCTTGGCAATTGATATGCCAGCGCAGGCGGGGGTTCTTTCTTACTCCGCCTGCGTGCCCGTTGCACACTGCACGGAACCTCCTCGGAACTCGACTCTGAAACCAGTGTTGGAGCGGTCTCATGTGCATCAACCCGAGGGGTATTAACCCGCGAGGACGCCATGTGTCCCAGGAGCCTCTGAATATTTCAGGGGGACCGCTGTCTGCCTGAAAATGTTCCAGGCAGTTCAACACTGGCTGGGCGCGAACTGCGGACAGTAGCACCGACATGGTGACAGAGTTGAGTTCATACCGAGAAAGAGGATGCTCTGCACTGGAGAGAGCTTGCCTCTCTCTTGGTTGACCTGGAGTCCCAATCGATCTAGGTGCCGGAGCACCAGGTCCCTTTGTGTACATAACAGATCTCACGAGTGTGCCAAGATAGGCCAGTCGCTGAGATAGTTTGGTACCCGCTCGCCTTCCTCCCCTCAGGGAGAAAGGGCGGTTTCCACGATCTTCGTGAAGACCGTGGAGACAGGGACAGACCGAAAGGGAGGACTCTGTACTGATATGCCCGCCTTTCGCACGCGAACCGTGGGAACGGCCGGTGTCGAGAAGGATCGAGACATGAAAGTAAGCGTCCTTTAGGTCGATTGCCACGAACCAATCCTAACACCTGATAGATGTCAGGACGCGCCTCTGCGTGAGCACCGTGAACGGCAGCTTGTGAAGGTGCCCTGTTCAGGGTACGCAGACCTGCAACCCGCCGTCTTTCTTTGGAATGATGAAGTGCGGGTCGTGACCCACTGTACATCTTGGTTTTAAGGTACGAACTCGATGCCTGTTTTGCCAGAAGGGTGGTGACCTCTACCCGAAGTACGGAGGCGTCCCTGCCTCTGACAGAGGGAGAGATGATGCCCCTTAACTTGGGAGAGTCTCTGGCGAACTGGATCGAGTAACCAAGACGGACCGCCCTCATTAGCCAGCGAGACAGTGTGGGCAGCTCTCGAGCTCCCAGGGACTGTGACAGGGTGACCAAGGGGACGGCTGCTTCATCATTCCCACGGAGGGGTTCGTCGGCTGGCGGAGCTAACCATGTCACGGGGGTCCCCGGAGGGAAGGTTGGCTCCGCCTTTTTACCTGCCTGGCGGGACAATGGCACACACTGTCTGTTTGAGAGTGGTGACAGCTGTCGTATGTGTACGACCTCACGCCTCGCCAGGGTGTGAAGTCGGTTCGCCGTGCACAGTCCAGTGGAGTGTGCGATAGGCTGCAAGTACACCCGGGGAGAAGTAAAAACTCTGCGAGTTGTGGGCGCCAGGCCCTGAAAAGGGCCCGGCTTTGGTGACGAGGCAGGAGTCGTCCCGTACCGACCAATCAGAGCCGTGGCTGTGAAGGTTCGGGCCCGATGTTTTTCTCCCTTGGGTCTTCCCGTCAGTGTCCCTTCTCGAGAGAAGGTTGCTGACGGGGTGGAGGTTTCCCCCTCGACCTCTGCTTCCGGGTTGCCGCCTGTGGGGGCACAGGAACCGGAGCGATGTCGAAGGGGTCCTGGGTTGCAGGGAAGCAGACGTCACGTGAGATCTCGGAGGCCTGTAGGCGGCCGAGTCGCGGCGTGAGGCTAATTGCCACTGTCTGCTTCACCGTCAAAAACTGCTGAGCGCAGTCCTCGACGGTGTTACCAACAACCCACCTTGCGAGATGAGTGCATCAAGAAAGCGGACTTCCTTGGTGTCACTCTTCTGCACAAGGTATAGCCGGGGGTGTCTCTCTCGGACCACTACCGTGGACATCGTCCGACCCAGGGCCCGCACCGCTACCTTAGTCGCCCGTAGAGCGCTGTCAGTGGCGGCACGGAGATCCTGCATTATACCCGGGTCGGCCTTACCCTCGTTGAGCTCTCTCCACGCCGTGGCCTGGCGGACCTGCAGGATGGCCACGGCGTAGAGAGGAGGCAGCCTGGCCCACGGCAGTGTAAGGCCTCGACACCAGTGATGTCGAAGTCCCACACGCCCTGGACGGTAGGCGTGGCCGATTCCCCCCCAGGAGGTAGCCGCCCGCGGCACAGGTGCACCGCAGGCGCCCGAGCCACCCGGGGGATCTCGACGTAGCCTTTGGCTGCCCCACCAACGAGGGAAGTAAGGGAGCCGGAGCTAGCTTCACTGGAACGGTCCGTGAATGGAGCGTTCCAAGTTTTACATAGCTCCTCATGCATCTCCGGGAAAAAACATGGCACCCGGGGTGGGCGCGGTTTGCACCGCGCTCCGACCTCAGGAACCACGCATCTCCGGGTTAGCATGGATGACATCACTTCTGCTTCCTCCTGAACTCGACCGCTGTGGGTGGAGCTCGGATTCGTCAGATGTCAGTCTCCCTCCGATGCTGCGAGCGACATCTCATTTACGTCACACATCGTTTCCGAGTGTGTGCGTGAGAATCCGGACGGTATGCCACCGCCGGCTGGGGAACGTTCAGAAAAGCGAATCGGGGTGCGATCGGCCCGTGAGCACTTGGCTGGCGGGTTTACGTTCGCAGAGTTCCCCATATCACTAACGCTGCTAACGTGGGTGGTCATCGGGGCCGTAGCCACAGATGTCACAGCCCAGGTAGCAGACGAAATGGTGGCTGGTTCCCGTAGGAAGACAGCCACCCGTGACCGCAACTTCTGAATGACAATCTGCCCGCAGCGATCGTGTCCATCCCCCTCCTCGATGAGGGTGCCGCACCCAAGAGAACAGCGGGACATGCCGCGCTGGAGAATGCTCAGTCAGTCCTGAAAAGGACTTTTTGAGAAAATATCTCTAACACCTCCGGAACCGCCGAGACGCCCAGGGGAAGGTCGCTGCAGGTAGGGACGATCCGCTGCAACACGTCGTAGATCCGGCAGAAGAAGAAGAATTCATTGAATTCGTTCTGTTCGTAGTCATGAGCGAAGGCTCTGAAGAACAAAAGGTAAGTGAATGATGCACGCCGGCTTCCTTTTATACCGGATATCCGGGGGCGGAGCCCGGCATGCAAATTTCATTCGCCAAATTTCATTGGCCTTTTCTATAGTAGTCAGAGTTGATTGGTTCTCAAGGGCGAACCCCATCTGTCGTTCTCGACACAACGTCGAGAGACCGACAGAAAGGGAACTTATGAATTAAAGTAATATTGTGAAATAAAAAATACGATAACAAAAATAGTTTTCAGATGCAGTGTACGGTATTTACAGAAATAATATGACATTTAATCGATCTAAACGGATTAATTCGAAGACGGTGTTACTCCACCACCTGTGTGACGTCATCAACTTCTTGTTGAAACAACGTGGTTCAAACGACAGATGAGCGACAAAGTTCCTATGTTTTCGGGAAACAGTCGTGAGTAGCTAGTTTCTAAATTGATGCATCGTACTATGGTGGTTAACCAGCAGGTTATGTCGTTGAATGGGAAACGCACCCTAGAATGAATTTATTTTGATGAACAATTTTTTTCTTTGTATCGATGAGTTCACTACTAGCCCATGTTGTCTTCTCACTTTTATTGTTTCTTTCATTCATAACAAAACTTTTATTCAGTCCGTACAATTGCCAGATATTAAATGACATGAAAATGTGCATTGAAGTCTTCACATTTGTATGGTTTCACCAGCCTTAAACATTTCTGTCTCTCCTCAGCTGCACAGAAGATTCAAATGATGTAGCACCGTCAAGTTTCTTACAAAAATAACACAACACAACACAGAAATATTTCAGCAGTCTAGGTCAATCGAGTCCTGGATTCAGCTAACCGCGTGATTTCTAATGAACTACCTGTACAAACTTCACCTGTTGACTTCATCTAGTTTGCCTTGTAAACATTGAAGCAGCAAAAATAATCAGAGTGCAGAATAAAGTGTAAAAAATATTTCAGGAAGTTGCAACATTTTTTCCCTTTTGTTTTGAATCCGTACAGTGTCCCAACAGGCCGTGACACATTCAGCGTTCAGGTTTGGTTGAGTTTTGTCAAACGTTTGGTTTCTGTGGCCACGCCCACTGCGAAATCTCATTGGACCAGACTCGCGCTCCTCATGAATATTAAAAATAAAACATGGCGGAGGAGACTGAGAAACATTAGATATTACATGTTTTTAGTTTAACTTTTATTGGGTGATTTGGGGATTTTGTGTTTAAATATCTGAAATCTTCTTTGTGTCATACCTGCTTAAGATACAATGTTACGTTCAAAAACAAAACCCTTCTTGCACATGATCAGTTTAGATATTCTAAAGTTTTTATTTCTCACACTTAAGATTTTTGAAAACTTTGCCCATTATCATAAGAACATCTTTGACGTGTCATAAATAGATGATGCTGTGAAAATTGTTTAATAACTTGCAATCTTTTTTCTTTACCTCGTCTCTGTTCCTTATTAACGAAAGCATGTTCAAAGAAATAGCCTTCACTCTTAAAAAAAGGTGCAACTAAAGGTTCTTCAATGTCATAAAGAACATTTTAACATCTGAACAACCTTTCTGCTTCATAAAAAGGCTCTTGGAAAAAAGTTTTCTCAGATGATAAAAGATTAAGAAAGAGATGGTTCTTAAAATAACCTTCAGCTAAATGGATCTTTGTGGAACCAGAAATTGTTCTTCTATGGCATTGCTGTGAAAGCCCTTTTAAGCACCTTTATTTTTAAGAGTGTAGTGGTAAAAAATCCTAACGTTGCTAGTTAGAAGTGTTGCTATTGTGGCGAAACAGCAACATCTTTCATACTTCCATCCTCACTTCTCCGATGGGTACGGTAAGATAAAAGGGATTGTTCGTCTTAAAATTAAATTCTGTCATAATTTATTCGCCCATATGTCATTTAAAACCTGTATATGACTCTTTCTTCTGTGGAACACAACAGAAAATATTTTGATAAATTTAGTTTTGTGTTCATACAATGGAGATCAATGGAGTTTAATGTTGTTTGGCTATCAACGTTCTTCTAAATATCTTCTTTTGTTTTCTGCAGAGGAAAGAAAGCCAAACAGGTTTAAAATGACATGAGGATGAATAAATGATGATTTTATTTTTGGGTGATCCACCCCTTTGTCATAAGCCAATAACATATAAGCGAAGAAAAGAGAGAAGGCCTGCAGTTTGTGCGGTGGTTTACCGTAGTATTTCTGTAATGCCGCAGAGCATTGGTAATAATCGTTTGGTAGTATTAAATCCAGTTCACAAAGGTCTTGTTTGCAATAGATGAGAGTGGAAATCCTGGTTTGGTTGATCTAAATCCTTTGACGTTGGTTGGAGTTCGTCCTTGTGAAATGTAAAGGGCCGTGATGTTTTGCGTTTTACTTGAGGTGATGTTCTGCTCAAAGAAAACTGAATTGTAGCTTTAACCGTTACAGGATTGATTTGTATTTTCAGATGTTCCTCGCTCCAGGAACGCAGCGTGCGTATATTAAAAGTTGAGTGATGGATGAGTTGATGGACGTTTGTTTGTTATTCATCTTTCTCTACTATGACTTCTCCGTGAAGGACTCTCCTCCTCTGACGCAGCATGTGCAGGAACAGCTGAGGAAACACTGAAAGACAAGCAAACAAGTCACATAATGAAGAATCACATACTTTTCACATATTATCATAATATAACATCTAGTGTAAGTGTGCAGGTCGGATCTTACGTGGGATGTACGAGAGCATGACGATGATGAGAAAGTAGTAATAGTCGAAGGACACGTTGTATTTGTTAGGGAGTCTCAGCGAGTACATGCCCGACCGCCGGACATACGGTAACGCTCCGTATATTGTCATCAGCTCACCGATCACGCCCAGAGGATACATGACAATGAACAAGTTATATCTGGAGAGAGGTAAGACATTAAAGAGAGATTTAACACCTTTTTGAAGCCTTCTGATTCTCCACAGCGATCATTCTGTACTTCACTACAATCAGTTAACGATCTGTAAAACGGCACATCACAATCACCTCGTTAGTTATAATCTGGTTAAAAAGGAACAATAGATATTGTACAAACTATTTTCTTCAATTGTTTAGTAAATTCTGTTGTTTAAAACATACACAGATGTGTATGAGTGTTTTAGCATGCATGCTCACTTTTGACACCTGTCCATAGTGTTATACGACCGGAAATTAGTCTGCCGAGCCTGGCATCCCAAAAGCTCAACTGCAAGCTCATCTTGTGCAACTAGTGTTCCAGCTCAGTAAACATGTGCTGCGTCCCAATTCGCCTACTTATACTATGCACTAAAAGTATGTACTGTTTTTGTAATGAAGAAGTATATACATTTTAGTGTGTAGCAAAACAATATGAACGCCCTGGGACATACTACAAGGAAGCGGAAGTGGCCGTTGTTGCCTAGACAGCATTGCGGCAATTAAAATCCCAGTGAACAGTAAGTTACGATTGTTTTTTACTTCCGTATTTTGGCACATTTCTGAGTGAGATAGAATTCGTCTTTCTCTGCAATTTGATTGGATGTATAAAACAGCCGTTGCATTTTGAAATGGAACTGGCAGCAGATTGACAGTTGAAGGGGAGGAGTTAACAGATGCTCCGCCCAAGCCGTCTAGCTTACGTCATTTAAGATGGATAGTCACTACTGGAAGGGAGTGCATTTTCAGATTTAAAGTAAAGACTGTGAGAGCACACACATTTTAAAAAGAGAACGACCCATATTGATAGACTTTTAACAATGAATGATGCAATATTTCATGAAAAAATAGGCATTGTAATTTTTATCTCACTAGGACTTTAACTGCTCCACACATCAAAATACATCTCTTCTTTCCATTAAGGTATTTATTCAATCATTATTTTGTATGTAATGTTTAATGTCTACTTACTGACACATCAGTTATATCATTTATTAATGCGGTGCATAGTCACTAAATTCCGCCTACTCGCGGTGAGTTGTTGCTGGTAATATCAGCCGTCACAGTGTGCATCGTTCTGCAATTCGAATTTCTACCGGAAGTAGTAGACCATCTGGAAATCTTTGGAATACTGTTTTCAACATACTACGAATTGGGACACATTAATTCTATTTACGAATACTATTTAGGACGTATAGTATGCAGATTAGGACACAGAGTAAGAGTTCAGAGAGAGCATCTGGGATGTTTAAGAGTACTGAGCATTCTCAGAGAAAGCAAAGCATGCTGGGAAATGCGTTCACCTGGCCCACTTGATGAAGTATGGCAGATGATTAAGAAGCTTGAAGGTGTAGAAAGAGTAACGGGTGATCTCTGTAAGCGTCCACACGACTACAAACAAAACCACGCTCTCTTCATTCTGAATCTGATCACACATGAAACACCACGAGAAAAAGAAACAGAAGAAGTGTGAAAGATACTTTACAGACTCTTCAAAGGAGAATGGGATGGACGTCACATACTCATTTGAAGCACTAATTTCACTCATGTGATTTTTACAGACCTGTCTTATGCTGTTTGTGATGAACCAAACCATGAATATCCGAGAGGACACTTGGACACCAGTCACAATCACAGATGTCCGAACAATTCCTGCAAAGATGCGGAGATCTGTTCACACAACTCTACTGAAACGCTGTACTATAGCACTGACAAACAACTACATACCGATTGCACAGTGTCCAATCTGAAATAAAAACAAAATGAGGTGAGGTCAATTTCTACAGTTCAGGAATGAAACAACATTGACGATATGTGCAGATACACACTGACATGAATTCAGAGGGCGAGAATGTTTCTTATATAAATGAAATCATAAGAAAAGTTGATGTGGTCAGGACAATGATTAATATTGTTCATGTCAATTTGTTATTGACGTCTTTAAAACGTAGCTTTAAACCATGGGTGATAGCTCAACCGTACATGAAAATGATTTGATTCTTTCAATTGTTCTTCTGCAGAACACAAAAGTAGATATTTTGAAGAACGTTGGAAACCATACAACATTGAGCACCCATTGACTTCTGTTGTATGAAAACAAAACCACTCAGACATCATATGAGGTTTTAAATGACATGATGACTTTTGGGGTAAACTATCTCTTTAAGTGACCGATAATATTTCTTCAAACATTTTATCATCACCCTGGTGTTTTCAATAGCGGATCTCACCTCCAGTAATGCGAAGGTCTGGAAAAACTTCAACGTTCTTGCAATAGTTTTGTACAATCCTTTATGAGTGCCTTTGTGAAAATAAAACCGGACCATTGCAACAGCCAGTACCAGCCACCTGCAAAACCACATCACCATACATCACAATAATATAACACTGACAAAATGATGAATCTTAAGTAAGAACTTCTGCTTCATGTCAGACACAATTCATCATGTGCACACTTTCTTGTGTCATTCAAAGATTTGTAAATGTGCGCTGACTGTCCAAATTCTTTAGAGGTCTCTGTATCTAGTGTACATCATATAACTAGTTTGATATTTTATTATCTTTGGAACAATATGGGATGAAGGGATTTGGTGATGAAAAAAGTGATTTTTTTATCGGGATATGGAAAGCAAATGTAATATGTGTGAATTAATGACAAATTAACCATAGTGTTCCAACAAATAAAACAACAAACCATGGTTAATATAGTTAAACCATACGAGTCAGTTTTGTAACCAGTTTAACCATAGTTAGGCTATTTAGGCTACTTGTAGTAAAACAAATCAATCAATCAATCTGGCAAAAGACATGTTTTTTTCAACACTTTTCATCAAAAAAGCACGGTTCATTTTCTTAAGGGACAACTGCCCCCCAGTCTGTCCTCGTCCACAGACGCCACTCTTCATTTGCCCTTTCAAACTTTACCCGGCTTGAGCGCGTAACCGCCGCATTGCGCGCACCAACACGCCAAACACACACAATAGTGATTCTCGTGCATTATTATTTTCTGCCCTTGTTTTAATTCCGCCTGTCAAGCATTTGGTCACGCCGCGTCAGCGCGCATCTAAACATAACCCCGCGACAGACGCGCGCACGCAGCACCGTCAACCGTATTTGGCAAGAGCGAACACGAGGAAAATCCCCGTTATATTGTTACAACTGTCCGCAAATGAAACAAAACTAACGGGAAACTGCGCACACCGACACACTTTTACGCAACATTGTTTTAAAGACTTTTGTACATCAATAAATCACTTTAACCGCTACTTGAATGATTTACAACGGACTATAAAGAGACACAGAATAAAAGCGCGTGCACAGTGAATTAAAGCGCTTGAAAGGCAAACTTTCGTGCGCAATACCCGGCGGTCATGGCGATGTTGTAGAAGGTGAGCCATGCCGTGGCGATGGCGCCTTTCGTCCGCTTCTTGTTGTTGGTTTCTTTCTCCTCGACGGCTCCGTCCTCCTCGCCAGACGCCATGGTACCGGGTCCGAGACACACTGCCAAAGTCACGCAAACAGCTGCTGTCGGAGGGGCTGGCCATCCTTCCGCGAGACCCTCTGAAGGGGCCAGTGCCCGCGAGCGCGTGAATCACTGTCCACGGAGGAGAACCACTCATCATTTTAATGGACACTTTCACGCTTTTATTGCCATCATTATCAGTTTGGCAACGCATTGAAAGTCAATCTAAGGTTGTGTAGTTAAGAAAGTTGCGGGTTTTGCGATGTAAACATATAAAAGTTACAACATAAAATGCATTTAATTCGGATTAAATTGTAACGGTTAGGAAATCATTAGAATTTAGAATTGTTTATGTATTATTTATCAAATGGAATCCGATTTGTGAAATTGATCAGATTAGTCGTCTCAGATTGGTTTCAATGAACCAGATTCTGATAACAAACGTCATCATCGGGGTTGTGTGACGGCAGGTTGGTGTTTGATGATGTCATATTAAGCCAAAGGCGACACAAAAAGTACAGAAAATCTGAAATTGGTGTTCACGATATAAACACGGAGTGAGTCATTAACAGTTTGTTTATTTATTTAGACATATCATATATTTTTTCATATTTTTTCTTTAATTTTCTTTCAGTTTTCGCAGTGTGACTTTATATTGTGTTGGTTTTTGGATAATGTCCCTTTAAAAAGTTCCACTCTGACGTCATCGTCCAGGAAGTGACACAGTTTCTTATAGGAAAATGGCACAAATATCCGCAAGTATTTGATGAGATTAAAGAGATCGATGTGATAATGTTTTTGTTTATCAAAGTTACGTGTTTTTAAAGTTAAACGTAACCGCTTGACAAGAACGACACATTGAACCATTTAAACATTTTTTTCTACGTGAGTAACGTTACGTGCCAATAAATGAAATGAAAGTTTGTGTATCTTCAGTGTTGATCGCGGAGCTGATAGTCTGTGCCATCGCCTGAATTAAATTCGTCTAAAATGTTTGATTGATCACTGATTTTACTATAAGGTTCTATTAAGCAAAGTGAAAAAAATGTCACTTTTTTCAATTTGCTTGAAAAGATTAATTCTAATTTAGACAACAACACAACCTTCATTTAGTTTGCATGAGTGCAATATATGCACAGTTCTGAAAAGAAATGCTGCAGAATTTAATTCTGGCTATGACTGTGTGGTCACATGGTATGATGTCATTTAAAAAGGTAATGTGGTGGTTATAATGTATGATGTCATGCCCAAATGTGGTGCCAGAGAAACTTTAAAACATTGATTTTGATAATATATTTTTATATATTTATTAAAAATATATATAATAAAATGTATATAGTATTATTATTATCTAACGTTTAAATATAACCAGCAGATATTTTCTTATACACATTATGTCTGTTTAGTGTTTGTTGAAGGATTGTTAAGTCCCAGTGCTGTAAGACGTAATTCAGTCTTGTAAGAGCTCAGGGACGGCTGACGGGTGAAGGCTGCATCTACAAAAGTGTTTCACAGCAGATTCTAAAATTAGTTCCCCTCCCACAACCCAAAGAAATCAGTGTGAACTGAAGACACCACCAAATATAGGACAACCCCCCCCCCACACACACACACGTCCTGATCCTGTTACACATGCATACGTACGTACAGTAAGTTTACACTCAATTTGAACATCTAGCAGAACAAAGACTGTGCCAACGTGCACAAAACCATAGCCTCCGATGTACTCCAACCTGTCTCTGGTTCCTACACACATAGAGTGTGCACTTAAAACACACCAATAACACATTATTTCACTTGCTAAAAACAAACATTTGTTTTGATTTGATTTGTCTACTTTATGTGGCACAATCACACTGTTCAATAATGACCACAAGAGGGAGACACACAACAATGGTCAGTGTGTACTGGTCAGGGTAGCAGAGCACCATGTGCACACTCACAACACAAACTCTGTACATAGTTTTTTTTGACATAAATGCAAACATAAGAAATATCTACTGACAATACTTTTATTAATTTCTTTAATTTTTGGTTATTTAATTTTGAGGGTGTTTGATTAGTCAGCCTAATATGCCTAATTTGAAGAATATCCATACTTACAATTTCTTCTAAATTGCTTGCTTCTGACATAAACAGAAAAATTCAAAATTAAGTTTGGATGTCAAAACTGCAGCATGTAACAATATTTTGTCTCTTTTAAATAATATTTTATAAAATATAGTGTATATATAGTTTTTGTCAAAGTTTATGTTAAATGCATAAATCCGATGACATATGTGTTGTGTATTTTATATTTACAGTAGATGAAAGTGCAGTTTTATAAAGTTTTTCATGTTTTATTGATATTTTGAATAGGCTTTTATTTTACACTTTTATTTTTCATTTTTATTTTAGTAGTATTTTCATCTTATTTTGTGCTTTTATCATTATTTTATCTTTTTTATTGTAATTTAAATTCAATCTAAGTCAATTTTCCAGTTAATAATCTAAATATAAAATAAATTAAATAAACTTAAACTTATTTCAGTTTACTGCATTTTCGTTTTTGAATAATATCTGGCTGTATATCATATGTGCTGAATGTTTTCAATAAACAGAAATGTTTAAAAATAACACAATGTGTTATTGTGTATGTTTGTTGTATGATGTCAGTGTTATTGTGTGTGTTTGTTTTGTGATGTCAGTGTTATTGAGTGTGTTTGTTGTGTGATGTCAGTGTTATTGCGTGTGTTTGTTGTGTTATGTCAGTGTTATTGTGTATGTTTGTTGTGTGATGTCAGTGTTATTGTGTATGTTTGTTGTGTGATGTCAGTGTTAATGTGTATGTTTGTTGTGTGATGTCAGTGTTATTGCGTATGTTTGTTGTGTGATGTCAGTGTTATTGCGTATGTTTGTTTTGTGATGTCAGTGTTATTGCGTGTGTTTGTTGTTTGATGTTGTTATTGTGTGTTCTTGTTTGCTGTGATATGTCAACACAATGCTGTGAGTGCAGACTCAGCACTGAAGCTCATTGGTGTGAATGGAACATGCCAGCACTCTCACACAATAAACTCAAAAACTGCCGATTCTCACTGTTTCTCGTCTCTTTCTCATCATGGGCTCAGGGAGCAAGATTAAATTTGCTGTTTGTGAGCTTCTGCAGTTTGCAGGTTTTTGCGTTCCACTCTTTATTGTAATGCAGCGTTTCGCTGTCATCGTGTCTCGAGCAATGGGCCAATCGCAGGCCTCTGCCGGGAATGCAACGACAGCTTATTGGCTGATCATGGCGTCGTCCGTGTCCTACGTGACATCAATGGCCATGCTGATCTGGTTCCCCATGAAGTACATGGTCTTTATGAAGAAGAAAGCACTGGTGGCCCAGGAGAAGTGGTGAGAGAGAGAGAGAGAGAGAGAGAGACATCAGCAGTACTCTGTTTCCTTTTTTTTCACCTCACTGACAACTTTTCTGTGATGGCATGAGTGATTTTTCTTTCTTTCAGGAGACCTGTTGCTCTGGCTTATGTGCTTCTCTCGACGCTGCCCTGTTTCGCTTTCCTCATCGCCAGTTCTGAGGTACATGTTTGAAAAATGATCAACTTTGTTCTCCATTGACTCAGGATTCTGTTTGTCCTGTAAACGTGCACTGTTCAGATTTCAATTTACTTGCACAAACAAAAATGCTGGGTTGTTTCAACTCATGGTTTGTTAAAGTCTAGACACGGTTTGGTTTGTCCATATGTTACCCAATCGTGGACTCTATTGGGGGATTTTCAACCATGCGTTGGCTCAAAATGTGACGACCCGTTGAGTTATAAATAAAGTGTTTCAACCCTACATGCTGGACTGTTTTTACCCCTTGTTGGGTTAAACTGATATTTCAGTTGTTTACAGTAATGTGATTGAATTGAAATCAAACAAAAACTTAATACAAAAAGGAGCCACATTATCACGCATGAATCTCCTCTAAAAATTTCTGAAAATATCTCAAACTCTGCTCAGCTTAAACCTGCAACAAAAAAAGGTCAAACATCGCTCGTGAAATGATTCCATGACCAAATAATCAGCGTTAGCCTCATAGGTCTCTGTACGCGTAAGGCCCGTCAACCGTTGTGCCATTATTTATTTATTTCTTCTACGTCATTCTAAGAGAAACATCTGGAAGTTGATACTTAAGTGAAACAGTTGAGAATGTTTGTTCTTCCTGAGCAATAAAAGAGCAATAAAATGTTTAGTTTATGTCATCATCGTAAGAAACAGCTGAGCAGTGTTAGATGTGCCGTGTTGATAAGCATTAGCTCTTCCTGTTTTGTTTAACAGAAGCTTCTGAGTTGTCATAGGGAAAAGTTTTTCCACATCCTGATTGCATTTCATGTGTGTGTGTTCATTAGACATTAATGTTTTTTTATGCCACACTAAAAGGTTTTTGGTATTTTCAAAATATTAAAAAAAGTAAAAGGGCAACGTATCATGGAATAAGGGTTTTAATCTATAATACAGAAAAACAAGAAAAACTGACAGGAAATAAAACAAACATTGAGCACAATTCTGTTATTAGTATTTTTCAATTGTGTCTTGTGGCAATATTTTTTTATGGTCATTCTTTTTGAACATCACTTTTGGTCTCTACCGTACACGCTGTCCTCCTACACAAATACTTGAGCTGCAGGGAAACAGCCGGACGTCAACATTCCCAATGCAGAAATCCCTATCCGGAGTGATAGTCCAACAACAGAATATGTTTGTCAAAGATTTTTTCACATGTCTCGTTTTTCTCTGTCTCACGATCATGTTTTTCAGGTACAGATTAGAAATGATCTGAGGTTGGACACATTTGCCGAATTGCCTGTGTCACTGGTTCTTTTCTCTCTGATTTGCATTGATATAGTGGAACGAATCCGTCATTGCAGACTTACTGGTCAAGGTACAACAAACACCATTACAAACTGATGGTCAAATAAACTGACACTATTGATTTTGCATTTATATTACACATATGGTAATATTAATATATCATAGATATTATTACTGCACCATTTATTAAATTGATTAGAGATTAAATTACATTTTTAATAAATATGTAATTAAATGAAAGTATATTTCATCTTACTTTACTTTTTAAACTTTACTTTACGTTACTTTACTTTACTTTAAAGTAACTGTACTCTAGTCTCTACTCTACTCTACTCTACTCTAATCTACTCTACTCTACTCTACTCTACTCTACTCTACTCTACTCTACTCTACTCTACTCTACTCTACTCTACTCTTCTCTACCCAACCCTACTCTACTCTACTCTACTCTACTCTACCAAACCCTACTCTACTCTACTCTACTCTACTCTACTCTACTCTTCTCTACCCAACCCTACTCTACTCTACTCTACCCAACCCTACTCTACTATACTCTACTCTACTCTACTCTACTCTACTCTACTCTACTCTACCCAACCCTACTCTACTCTACTCTACTCTACTCTCCTTACCCAACCCTACTCTACTCTACTCTACTCTACTCTACTCTACTCTACTCTACCCAACCCTACTCTACTCTACTCTACTCTACTCTACCAAACCCTACTCTACTCTACTCTACTCTACTCTACTCTACTCTACTCTACTCTTCTCTACCCAGCCCTACTCTACTCTATTCTACCCAACCCTACTCTACTCTACTCTACTCTACTCTACTCTACTCTACTCTACCCAACCCTACTCTACTCTACTCTACTCTACTCTACCAAACCCTACTCTACTCTACTCTACTCTACTCTACTCTACTCTCCTTACCCAACCCTACTCTACTCTACTCTACTCTACTCTACTCTACTCTACTCTACCCAACCCTACTCTACTCTACTCTACTCTACTCTACCAAACCCTACTCTACTCTACTCTACTCTACTCTACTCTACTCTACTCTACTCTTCTCTACCCAGCCCTACTCTACTCTATTCTACCCAACCCTACTCTACTCTACTCTACTCTACTCTACTCTACTCTACTCTACTCTACTCTACTCTACTCTACTCTACTCTACTCTACCCAACCCTACTCTACTCTACTCTACTCTCCTTACCCAACCCTACTCTACTCTACTCTACTCTACTCTACTCTACTCTACTCTACTCTACCCAACCCTACTCTACTCTACTCTACTCTACTCTACTCTACTCTACTCTACTCTACCCAACCCTACTCTACTCTACTCTACTCTACTCTACTCTACCCAACCCTACTATACTCTACTCTACTCTACTCTACTCTACTCTACTCTACTCTACTCTACTCTACTCTACTCTACTCTACCCTACTCTACTCTACTCTACTCTACTCTACCCAACCCTACTCTACTCTACTCTACTCTACTCTACTCTACCCAACCCTACTCTACTCTACTCTACTCTACTCTACTCTACTCTACCCAACCCTACTCTACTCTACTCTACTCTACTCTACTCTACTGTACTCTACTCTACTCTACTCTACTCTACCCAACCCTACTCTACTCTACTCTACCCAACCCTACTCTACTCTACTCTACTCTACTCTACCCAACCCTACTCTACTCTTCTCTACCCAACCCTACTCTACTCTACTTTACTCTACTCTACTCTACCCAACCCTACTCTACTCTACTCTACTCTACTCTACCCAACCCTACTCTACTCTACTCTACTCTACTCTACTCTTCCCTACTCTACTCTACTCTACTCTACTCTACTCTACTCTACTCTACTCTACTCTACTCTACCCAACCCTACTCTACTCTACTCTACTCTACCCAACCCTACTCTACTCTACTCTACTCTACTCTACTCTACTCTACCCAACCCTACTCTACTCTACTCTACTCTACTCTACTCTACTCTACCCAACCCTACTCTACTCTACTCTACTCTACTCTACTCTACTCTACTCTACTCTACCCAACCCTACTCTACTCTACTCTACCCAACCCTACTCTACTCTACTCTACTCTACTCTACTCTACTCTACCCAACCCTACTCTACTCTACTCTACTCTACTCTACTCTACCCTACCCAACCCTACCCTACCCTACCCTACCCTACCCTACCCTACCCTACCCTACTCTACCCAACCCTACCCTACCCTACCCTACCCTACCCTACCCTACCCAACCCTACTCTACTCTACTCTACTCTACTCTACTCTACTCTACCCTACCCAACCCCACTCTACTCTACTCTACCCAACCCTACCCTACCCTACCCTACCCTACTCTACTCTACTCTACTCTACCCTACCCAACCCTACTCTACTCTACTCTACTCTACTCTACTCTACTCTACCCAACCCTACTCTACTCTACTCTACTCTACTCTACTCTACTCTACCCAACCCTACTCTACTCTACTCTACTCTACTCTACTCTACTCTACCCAACCCTACTCTACTCTACTCTACTCTACTCTACTCTACTCTACTCTACCCAACCCTACTCTACTCTACTCTACTCTACTCTACTCTACTCTACTCTACTCTACTCTACCCAACCCTACTCTACCCAACCCTAGTCTACTCTACCCTACTCTACTCTACTCTACTCTACTCTACTCTACTCTACTCTACTCTACTCTACTCTACTCTACCCAACTCTACCCTACCCTACCCTACTCTACTCTACTCCACTCCACTCCACTCCACTCCACTCCACTCTACTTTAATTTACTTTACTTTACTTTCTGTGTGCAGCTAATGAACTGGCACGTGATCCGAACATTGCCTCTCCGGAGGTGACATATGTCGGTAGGGTTTCTTCTATAGTCACTCCTGCGACCGGGCCATCACCTGCAGCTAACATTGGTGCAGTTCACGCACCGCAAACGGCGAACGGGATGGTGCGAGGGTTGTCTGCCAGCGCGACAGTTACGGGCTTATCGGGCAACGGGACGGCCCCGGGTCACGACGCCAACGCACCGGTTACATTGCTGCCTAATAATGGAGCGGTTTCAGTCCTGCCAGCTTTGGGGCTCCATGGTAACACAACAATTCCAGGGTTGCCCGGCAATGGTGCATTTCCAAGATCGTTATCAGGCAACCACAGGCAGACATATGGCGTTCCGGGAGTTTATCCACTATCCCCCATACCCTTTGCAAACTTTCCAGCCACCCCTCCGTTCTCAGGACCGCTCAGATTCCTGCTAGCCAGCGATGTCCGTGCTGACGTGTTCGCCGACAGCTTTTTGTTCTGGTTGGATACAGTGGAGATGGTTCGAGTAACGGGTCACACCCCTCTATATTTTTCCGGCTGGGCTTTACCGGTTTACCTATTTTGTTTCTTATCCTCAATGCGATTGGTTTTAACACCTCACAGTCCCCTCCTGTCACCTCTGGGTGTGGTTCTTCAAGATCTTCCCTTTCTCGTCTTGAGAACGGCATTGATCGCTTTGTTCGGTTTTGTTACGCCGCTGCTGTACGTGTTGAAGAATCTGCTGGTCTGCCTGGCCTACATCTACTTCAACTTCATGACAAAACTGAAAGTGTTCAACACGGAGAGAATGTTCTGATGGAGATGCTTGGAGAAATAGCAGAAGCAAATTTATGACTTAGAAAACAGACAAAATATATAGAAAGTATTGCAATTTGACAGGAACGAGGGACTGTTTCTGGCATCTTGTTCTCTGAATGTAATCAATGTTCTGCCAAACACTTCTTTTATAACCCAAAAGAGTGTTTTATTTTCTTACTGGTTGGTTTGGATCTACATAGCACCGAGATATTTAAGAATCTTCTTCTGTGACAGACAGAGTGGAATAAAAATGGGAAATTAAAAAAGTCTTGTCATTTCTTGGAAATCCATCCAAACAAAGTTTTTTTTCACTTTATCTTTCATGTGTGTGATTTTAGGCACATGATTGAATTCTGACAGGAAACAGGATGTCCATATGACAGTTAAACAAAGCTTTAACCTCTTATTTCCTTCTTGCTGAGCTTCATCTTCTCCAGAACTGCTTTGTGTCTCAAATATCATCAATTCAGCATTTTCACCCCTGTTGAAAGAAAGACACAACCACATTTCATATCATCTCCATTCTTGTCTAGCCTCATTTCCTCTGTTTTTAAAAAACTATACTTGAAAGGCAGATGAGGAAGACAAAGTAATTGGTTAAGTTATGAACATCCTAAAACTATCTTCCATCTGACTCTAGGATTAGATTTAGTGTCGACGTTAATAAGAATGTTACTTTTTGGGAAAATTTGATGATCTTTAATAATAATTTCTTTTTTAATACATAAATTATATCTTTGTTTGAATCTGTTTGACTTATCAACATATACTATTTATAACTTATATTAAGATTTCCTTTTTTTACATTGTGATAAACAAAGACAATCCTTTTCTCATAGACGTGAGAAGTCTTGTGTGCTTTGGAGAGATTAGACATTTTGGTCTCAACAATAGCTTCTCTCATAATATTGACTTTAGATGGATTTTTTTTTGAAGTTGTTCACTTTACTTGAACAAATCACTTTCATTTAACACAATTGTATAGCTTTCTAGCTCAAATTTGCACAAAATAAAAGAAGCTCTTTGGTTTAACATACTTCAACGTTTTCTTAACATGATTCATTTATGATCTCTCTACATGTTAATATCAATTAAACTCAACATGAAATTAGCATGTTAAGTGAACATGACTGAATCAAGTAAACCCAACACGATACTCTTCTGCACTGTTTCCAACTACGATGTTACCCAGCATGCATTGCAGCATGAAGCGTTCTTTTGTTGATTGTCACCATTGTTGAGTTTCCTACATTGATTCCTATATTGATTTTCCTACAATTCATTCAGCTATTTAATTTTCCTCTATAACATCACATAATATTAACAATAACACAGCAATCTCATGAACAACATATCAACCCCATTAACTTCACAATGACTACACTGGATCCTACTGGACCCTCGTTTTCTTTGCTGCAACAAATATATAAAAAGACAATTTCAATAGGCAAAGAAAATCTAACATTAAAAGACGAATCAAGAGCCTAACTAAAGCAAAACACTGATTACAATAATGGTGATTTATTCTTCCACATATGAATTACTTGTTGAGGTTACTTTATTATTTTATGTTCTTCTACATGTTAATAAATTTTGAGAAAACATGACTCAAACATGTGGAATCACTGTCAATGATTGAATTTTGTTAAACCAAAGAGCCATTTTTTTGATTGACGTTATGTTAGGAGAGTGTTACTTTTACAGGAAAGCTGTTGCATAAAACAAGCCTTCCTTGGAAAGTCACAGACCCGCTGAGACCTCAAACTGACCGGAAGTTTTAGCAGCGTGTGACGCTTAACATATGATTAATGAGATCCTGTTTCCATAGTGATACAATAACATTGAGCAGTCATGAAAGGGATTGGACAGCATTTACACCTTTAATATATTAAATCCCCCCCTCTCGAACACACGACAAGAGTGAATATAAGTGTGTTAGTCTTCAAACACACACTAGATGAATGTTCAGAAATAAAGACGTCTTGTGTTCTGTTGTTTGTTTTCAGTTGTTTGTGTGTTTTGTTACAGCAGTCCAGTCAAACAGGTATGATACTCATTTAACAACATTTATTTCATATGTTAATATTTTCAGTTTTATTGTGACTTAATTTTCACTAAACATTAAAATGTTAAAAAACAAGCTGAGCTAAACTCTTTTCTTACTTTTATATCATCTTAACGTTAGATGTTAAAGGTTCTATACGGAACCAAATGGTTCTGCATCAAGGAACCTTTTGAAGCACTTTTTTTAAGAGTGTAAAGTTACATATTGACGCAAATAATTCATACCAAGGTATGAAATATTTTTCACCCTGTTTGTTGTATTTTTGTTTAGACTCCGGCACTTTTCTGATCTACGACAAGTATAACAACAGATGTGTGAATGTGGTTAATGCCAATGTGGTGCAGACGGCAGCGTGTGATGTCTCTTCTGACGCTCAGCATTTCCGATGGGTTTCATCTTCAAGAATCATCAGCATCTCTGTTAAACTCTGCTTGGGAGTTAAAAACTCAAAGACCCGCCGAAAATTATTACTAATGAACAAGGTCCTCTACAGACCTGGGATTGTAAGAACGAGACCTTGTTTGGAATAAAAGATCAACCGTAACACCTGAAATACAGCAATCGAGAAGAAAATAATACAATGCTGTTCCAGTGTTTGGGATCGCTGGCAGATTTATGGGAGTCAAGACGATCTGTGTTCTTATGGATATCAAGGTACAAATATCCACAATATTCATAGACGCATACAACATTTGGAAACCCAATATAGAAGATCTTAACATTTGAGCTATAGTGTATTATATGCTGAGAGGCTTATAGATAGTTTCACAAAATGCAGGTAAGATAAACCATTCTCCAACAAGTTATTTAAAAAAAAGGAAAATGTGTAAATGCATGAACAATTTAAACAAACAAACTTTAATCATTTCATTTCAATGAAAAATTTTGGCACTTTAGTGAATGTTATTGTATTTTAGCTTCCTGCACCGCTGTCTATTAAAGGAGGCATGAATTAAAAATCACAATTTTAACCTGAGCTTTTTTTATATAAGAGGGAATCGTAATCATGCGAACATCATGTAAGTGTCAGAACTGAAAACGTCCTTGTTACTGAGATTACATCTGTTATTGACACCAGTCCCAGCGGACGCCAGGTTCTGGAATGCACCTATCTATGACGACATTGATAGCTTGAACACCACCTCCACAGAAAAATATCAACGACTACATCTCTAGCCCCGCCCACTGGTTCACGCGTGACAGAACTTAAGTATCACAAGTGGCACAGAACCAGATAGAGCGAGCAAGCAATAAACAGACATGCCGTTAAAGATAGCTAAATACTGTGCCATCCCTGGTTTTGAAGAACACAGTTGCTGCATAAACTTCCTTCGGATTCCGATATTAGGAACACAGGTTGAAGTTTATTGTTAAAGATGCTCCAGCTCATGTGGGAAAAAGGAGTGTTTGTGTGTTTCATTTCTCCAAGGATTCCATTGTGGACAAGGTCGACATTGAATTTGTGGAGAGACTAAAATTAAAAGCAGTGCTGTGCCGTCAATATTGGATCCGATAGTAATGGCGCAGCAATCTTATGTGCGTAAAACATTTTTGTACTATGCGTCACTATTGCTTTGTTAGAGATCGCTAGATGTGCCCTGTGCACTATTCACACAAGATTAGTATTACCTGGGGATCTCTAGTCATTTGTATTAATTGCAGAGGTTGTCTCTGATCTTAAGTCCGTGCGAATCGCCATCTCTGTGATTTGGTGGGCTCATATATCATTTTTCAAGGTTTTATCCACCGATGGCAATTAATAGAGGTGTGAAGTGTTTTGGTATTATATTGGGTGCTGGGTGATATCCATGAGTTACTGGGAGTCTCCTGTTTGTTTATTTATCATGGAAACTCTCTTAACATTTGAGACCCGTGATCACAGTGAGAGGTACGGTCATATTTCATTAAACGCAATACAAGAAGAAGAAGTTTTATTTATATAGCGCCTTTCCATAGCTCAAGGTCGCTTCGTGGTACACAATACATTTGCACATCCATATACACGATACAAACACATAAGGCCGCATATAGCTGCATTATCCAAAATACATTTTATAAAGATGCGTTTTTAGTCGAGTCTTGAAGGCAGGCAAGGATGATATATTACGAAGTGTAAGGGGAAGTAGCACATCCACATTAACACTAAATGACCTGCCACCTACAGTGGACAGCCGAAAACGAGGAGTGGACAAAAGGCCAAGCTCAGATGATGTGAGGGTCCGGTCAGGAAGGTAGGAGCAGAGTGGATCAGACAGATATGGAGGCGCAAGACCATTTAATGCCTTAAATGTTAGAAGTAGTATCTTAAAGTGAATACGTGATGCCAGAGGTAGCCAGTGAAGATCATGCAGTAGCGCAGTAATGTGAGCAGAACGCCTGGTGTAGGTGAGAACTATAGCTGTTGAGAACTCTAGAGTTTTGAACATACTGTAACCTTGCTATGAGTTTTTGGGGGAGACCATGAAATAGAGCATTGCAATAATCCAGACGTGATGTGATTGATGCATGTATTAAGATTTCAGCATCAGCTATAGTGAGAGAAGATCAAAGACATGCAATATTACGTGGATGGAAAAAAGAGTTTTTAATGTCAGAAGAAATATGAGAGGCAAAGATAGAGATGTGTCAAATAAGACACCCAGCAACTATAGGCTATACAAACTATACGCAAAGCATTGCCATCACATCCGGGAAATAAATGCAATTGCGTCACTTGAGATACTGATGTGGGGAGGTCATTTATAAATCACAGGAGGTCTACAGATGATACTAATGCCCTGGGAAAACTGTGCATGGGGCTAATGTGTAACCTAAGGTTACGTCTCGAAGCAAATTCACAGAAGGCTCCAACTACGCAAACTGTTATCCAATCAAAGCAGTGGGCGTTTAATAACAGTTGAAAGAAAAAGTATGTGAACCCTTTGGGCTTACTTGGATTTCTTCATAAATTGGTCATAAAATGTGTTCTGATCTTCATCTAAGTCACAACAATAGAGAAACACAGTCTGCTTAAACTAATACCGCACAAACATTATATGTTTTCATGTTTTTATTGAACACAACATGTAAACATTCATAGTGCAGGGTGGAAAAAGTATGTGAAACCTTAGGCTAGGAGTCAGCCAACCTGGAGTCCAATCAATGTGATGAGATTGGATGTGTTGATTAAAGCTGTCCTGTCCAATAAAAAACACACACCAGTTTTGAGTTTGCTGTTCTGAAGAAGCGTTGTCAGATGTGAACCATGCCTCGCACAAAAGAGCTCTCAGAAGACCTACGATCAAGAATTGTTGACTTACATAAAGCTGGAAAGGGCTACAAAAGTATATCTAAAAGCCTTGATGTCCATGTGTCCACGGTAAGACAGATTGTCTACAAATGGAGAAAGTTCAGCACTGTTGCTACACTCCCTAGGCGTGGTCGTCCTGTAAAGATGACTGCAAGAGCACAGCGCAGAATGCTCAATGAGGTGAAGAAGAATCCTAGAGTGTCAGCTAAACACTTACAGAAATCTCTGGCACATGCTAACATTTTTGTTGACAAATCTACAATAAGGAAAACATTAAACAAGAATGGACTTCATGGGAGGACACCACGGAGGAAGCCAATGCTGTGCAAAAAAACATTGCAGCACGTTTGAAGTTTGCAAAAGAGCACCTGGATGTTCCACAGCACTACTGGCAAAACATTCTGTGGACAGATGAAACCTTTCTGCATATTGCGTTAGTGGCTGATAAAATAAAAACTGCACTACGAAAGATCTCCACGATTAGCCTATTTTTGCACGTCCTACTTTTCCTTTCCTGACAATTTATGTCCAATGAGTGGATGACCTTAGCACACATGTGGTTTTGATTAAAATTTTGGTTCACTTGGAAAAACCCTAACCACACGTAACAAAAAAAATGAACATTGCATTTGGTCCAGACCAAAGCAAGTGAACTAGCGGACTTTCCTGGTGTGAATACACCCTTAGTTTCATCATTACTTCACACTTAAAGAAAACATTCAGTCGTCTGTAAGTTCGAGTTAAAGGTCTGTTTAAATGTTGTTCTGTGTGTGTTTCAGGCGTGTCAGGGTGGGACAGTGATCCAGTCAGTGGTGTTTTGTATCAGAGGAACACACAGTCAGTATTGACGTGGCATCAAGCTCGAACCAGCTGCCAACAGCAAGATGCAGATCTTCTCAGTATATCAGAACTCCACGAGCAGTCGTATATAGCAGGTACATTCACATCTTCTGTACACACACACACACACACACACACACACACACACACACACACACACACTGTACACGTGTCATTATTTGATACACTTTATATTTCAGGTCTGACAGATCACATGGGTTCAGTTCTATGGATCGGTCTGAACAGTCTTGACTTTGAGAGCGGCTGGCAATGGAGTAATGGAAACCCATTCAGATATCTCAACTGGGCTCCTGGTACGTCACGTGTATCTAGAAAGAGCAGCTGAATGTTGTGTAGATGATGTCAATGTTGGTATTGTTTGACTGTAGGTCACCCGTCTCTGGAGCCGGGTCTGAACTGTGCTGCATTAAACGCTGCTAAAGCCTCAAAGTGGGAAAGTTTGTCCTGCAGTAAGAAGTTGGGCTACATCTGCCGCAAGGGCAATTCAACAGAGATCACACCTTCAACAGGTAAAACACACACACACAGAGCACATACTGTATTCCAGTGTCATTATATGTTTATCTGTGTGTGTGTGTCAGGTAAAGATCAGCCGATCTTCTGTCCAGCGGCGTGGGTGCCGTACGCCGGTCACTGTTATTATCTGCAGCGCTCTCAGAAGATGTGGAGCGACGCTTTGGCAGCGTGTCATAAAGAAGGATCAGATCTGGCAAGCATACACAACATCGAGGAGCACAGTTTCATCATATCACAGAGTGGATACTGTACGTCTGCTTCAATATCACACAAGCCTATTCCGTCATATTTATTTTGTCCAACATGTTAAGGTTATAGGGTAAATCACACGAAAGCTCTTATTCTACAGAATATAGATCACCAGGTGGATTTATTGATATTTATTGATAAAAGCCTATTTTTGTTAATGCCTTACCATTCTCTTTGGACTATCCCCGTTACATGTGACACTAATATTGTTCTGAAATTTTGAGATGTTTTTATTATGCTGCTTCTGTCTGTTCTTTTGTGTTTGTATTTGTTTTAGTCTGATTATGAAAACTGGGCCTTCAGACAGCCAGACAACTATAATAATGAGGAACACTGTGCAGAATGCTTCACTAATGGATGCTTGTGGAATGATCGAAACTGTGAATCGTATCATGAATGCATTTGTCAGATTTCAATAGATACAGCACTTGCTGTAAGACACATGTGAACTTTGAATTGACTTGATTTCTCTGAACTGATATGTTAAATGCTCTCTGTTTGGATTAACGCTTCCGCCGAGCAAACTTTTCTAAGCCAAATATAACCATTTTTCCTTATCCAATTCTGCTTTTTCATCAGGCGTCACTCAAAAAATCCCTACCCAAGTCAGAAGGTATAAAGTCATTCCTGCATGTGTTATACTTTAGTTTCTTGTGTTGTTTTAAGAACATTTGCAGTCATTAACCACATGATCTAGATAAAGACAAATCGTCTCCATAAGGCTCTATCTGTGTTCGGAGTAGTTTTGAGATATTAAGCTTCAAATTTTTGCATTTCATGTAGACAAAGATTATATGATGAGGTGCTTGAAAGGTTGTTCACAGCGATGCCACAGGAGAACCATTTTTGGTTCCACAAAGAACCATTCAGTCAAAGGTTCTTTAAAGAACCATCTCTTTCTTAATTTTTTGTCATCTGAAGAACCTTTTTCACCACAAAGAACCCTTTTGAAACAGAAAGGTTCTTCAGATGAAAGATTCTGTGTTATCAAAGAACATTTTGAAACACTTTTTTTAGAGTGTAAACATTAAAAAGACAGAGAGTCTAAATGTACAATATCTACTTTTTCTGAAATTTTGTGCATTTTTGGAACAGGTCTAATCCCTTTCTGCTAAGAATTATAAGGTTCCTTCTGCAAAACATTCATTAGAGCAAAACATTTTCAAGCAAGACAAACAATTGACAATTGGATAAAAAAAGTTACATTAACATGGTTTTAATGACACTTATTTCATATTTTAGGACACTTTTTTTTGTTCAGGTTTAGCATAAAAGCCTGTGCTACTTGTTTTATCTAAATGTTTTATCCACAGAAGCTGGGACATTTAAAAGTACTTTCTGGAAATGAGTATGGGTGAAAAAACATGATAATGATAATTGTTGTAATTAAAACTGTTGACATTGTTGACTATTTGTCTTTTAGGGTAAAATATTATAAAATTCGAGGCAATAATCACATTATATGGGTGTATGTTAGCACAGGAATTAGGACGCAAGCGCTGCTGGCTAGTGATGTGTCTATAAATATACAAATAAACTCCTGAACAAAACCTGAAACAAAATAGAAAAATTAAGGTCGACAAGAGGATCAATAAAACAGTCAACCTTGAGGTTTCTTTTAAACATTGTTTGCTGTGCACACACGTTTCCTCATACAGTATATTTCCTACAGTCACTGAGGAGCCCAGTCACATGACAAAGAAAGTTAATCCTGATTGGTCCTCTTGTGTGCATTCAAAGTTCAAATTTGAACTGTCGCTACTGTTAGTTTTAACCCATCCTGGCTCACAGTTCATAAAGAATGCAAGTAACTGAAGTAACATAAGTTAACTATGTTATTTATACAAAAAATGTTGAGCCGTCATTCTGAATGTAGGCACTTTAATCCCTCCTCTTAACATAAATTATTGTCAACAGTCGGCTGAGTTTCATATGTCTGCAATCTGACAAGACTTCTTTCTTTATTATTATTATTTTGTATATGTAAACGGTTCGTTTTTATCTAGAACACTGTCAATGACTGAAGATTATGGGATGTTTAGCTGGTCTTTTCTTATAAACAAGCCTGCTGTTTCTTTCTCTGCCGGCGACTTAGCACTTACGTTCATACATTTTTTATTCCTGAATTAATGTGTACTGTACGAATAAACGGAGAATGATGTCACATAAGATCAAACATAATTTTTTTTCATCATTTTTTCACAAAACACTTGGAAAATGTGTGAATTGTTGTAATGTGGTTGTGAATTAAACTCAAGTGTTTGAGTGGATGTGTCTGAAAGGTTTGTCTATATTGTTTTATTTTTGCCTAATTGATGTTTTGAGGACATTTTGCACATTGAACTTTGAAATGTTAAAGTGTTAAACTTGTGCACTGGTTTCAGTGTCTGTGTTCTTGATGTTGCAGTTACTTTGTCGTAAGAAACATTTTCAGTCAGCCGTTTATTTACATTTACATTTAGTCATTTAGCAGAGGCTTATATCCAAAGTGACTTACAGATGAGGGAAACAATGGAAGCAATTGGAAAAACATAAGGACAACAAAAAGCATAAGTGCAATAAAAAGAAAAGTGGTCTCATTAATCTACTGTAATGTATGTTACTTGCGGTGTGCGTAAGTGACAGAGCTCTTCTAAACACAACCCAGAACTAAAACCAGAACCTGTCCACTGACATTACAATGATGTCATCTATAACATATTAAACATGATCTGCAGGGATGATGATTTATCTGTGGTGGTATCACCATAGGACAGCTGTGTTTATAACACACAGAATGTGTCAAAGAATAAAATAGTACAGGAATATATGTTTGGCTTTATAGGGAAGTGTATGCTTGAGTTTGTATAGTGATCTTGAATACCTTTACAGTATGTGATCAACTTCAGTTTTTAGTTTTACTCAACAATTCCTATGTATATGGAACACAAAGGATATGCATCTCAGTTTTTGATGACAATGAGATTAATTTAAGACACAATTTTGAGAAAGACCTCATTTTCTCTGGGGAAGAGCCTTCTTTAAGTCCCAGTGAAATACTGTCAGTGTTCTGCTAGTTTCCTTTCAAAATGCAACAGCTGTTTTATACATCCAATCAATTCGCAGTAAAAAGCGCAAGCCATGCCCACTAATGTTCTCCTTTGAAATTCCCTTTCTTTAGGAAATGCATCAGAATACAGAAGTAAAAACTATCGCAATGTCCGTTTCACGGGGACTTTAAGAACCTGTGGTCCGATTCTAAAGTCTATTGGATTTATCTTTTTTTTCTAGAATAAAAATTGTAGCTATCATATTCATAATCACACACAGATTAAATCGACTTTCATCATGTAAGTGTCATTACACTTTTGGTAATATTATGGCTGCTACTCTACAATATTGAATAAACACCACACGTACGGTTTTAAAATAATAACAATCTAATCTGATAACAATCTAATTTATTTACCGATTATCACCGAATATTTCAGAATAGGTTGAAAATGAAAAGGACTTGAGTACCATACATGCTTTCCTCATGCAAGCGACATAAATCCCAATGCAGAAATCCCTTTCCGGGGCGATAGTCCAACAGCAAAAGTTGATTTGCAGAGGAAAAACTACCTGCTTTTTTAAAACACACTCTCTCTCTTTAGTGTTTTCAGGTGTTGATTATAAATGTGGATAGTCAAATGTGAGTCAACTAAACAGCAGAATTACTATGAACTAAAAAGAGTTTTACACACAAAACATAAAGAAGCAAAGTAAAGTGATGCGTTAAATTAATCATAAATAAATGAAGAATAACAGAAAGAAAGAGTTGAGTTACTGTTACTGATTGTTTATTTATCTTCGAATAGGTCTACATATGACTCAACTTTTATTTTGTTTAGATGCATTTTGTTCTTACTGATTTGGTCGTAGCACAAAGATATTTAAAGGATTTAAATAGTTTCTTTCTCCTTAACTTTCATGTCCTTCTGTATGCGATTTTATGCACATGATTGAATTCAGACAGGAAACAGGATTTCCATATGACAGAATGTCAAACCTCTGAAGCCTGAACCTCTTATTTCCTTCTTGCTGAGCTTCATCTTCTGCAGAACTGCCATTGTGTCTGGAATCTCATCAAATCAGCATTTTTACCCCTGTTGAAAGAAAGACACAAGTGAACATGATCTCCTCTCCTCTCCTCTCCTCTCCTCTCCTCTCCTCTCCTCTCCTCTCCTCTCCTCTCCTCTCCTCTCCTCTCCTCTCCTCTCCTCTCCTCTCCTCTCCTCTCCTCTCCTCTCCTCTCCTCTCCTCTCCTCAACTCTCCTCACCTCTCCTCTCCTCTCCTCTCCTCATCTCTCCTCTCCTCTCCTCTCCTCTCCTCTCCTCTCCTCTCCTCTCCTCTCCTCATCTCTCCTCTCCTCTCCTCACCTCTCCTCTCCTCATCTCTCCTCACCTCTCCTCATCTCTCCTCTCCTCTCCTCACCTCTCCTCTCCTCAACTCTCCTCACCTCTCCTCTCCTCTCCTCTCCTCTCCTCATCTCTCCTCTCCTCTCCTCTCCTCTCCTCTCCTCTCCTCTCCTCTCCTCTCCTCTCCTCTCCTCTCCTCTCCTCTCCTCTCCTCACCTCTCCTCTCCTCTCCTCTCCTCTCCTCTCCTCACCTCTCCTCACCTCTCCTCACCTCTCCTCTCCTCTCCTCTCCTCACCTCTCCTCTCCTCTCCTCTCCTCTCCTCACCTCTCCTCACCTCTCCTCACCTCTCCTCTCCTCTCCTCTCCTCTCCTCTCCTCTCCTCTCCTCTCCTCAACTCTCCTCATCTCTCCTCTCCTCTCCTCTCCTCTCCTCTCCTCTCCTCTCCTCTCCTCTCCTCTCCTCTCCTCTCCTCTCCTCTCCTCTCCTCTCCTCTCCTCTCCTCTCCTCACCTCTCCTCTCCTCTCCTCTCCTCTCCTCTCCTCTCCTCTCCTCTCCTCTCCTCTCTTCACCTCTCCTCACCTCTCCTCTCCTCTCCTCTCCTCTCCTCTCTTCACCTCTCCTCTCCTCTCCTCTCCTCTCCTCTCCTCTCTTCACCTCTCCTCTCCTCTCCTCACCTCTCCTCACCTCTCCTCTCCTCTCCTCACCTCTCCTCACCTCACCTCTCCTCACCTCTCCTCTCCTCATCTCTCCTCACCTCTCCTCTCCTCTCCTCATCTCTCCTCTCCTCTCCTCTCCTCTCCTCTCCTCTCCTCTCCTCTCCTCTCCTCTCCTCTCCTCTCCTCTCCTCTCCTCTCCTCTCCTCTCCTCTCCTCTCCTCTCCTCTCCTCTCCTCTCCTCACCTCTCCTCTCCTCTCCTCTCCTCTCCTCTCCTCTCTTCACCTCACCTCTCCTCACCTCTCCTCTCCTCAACTCTCCTCACCTCTCCTCTCCTCTCCTCTCCTCATCTCTCCTCTCCTCTCCTCTCCTCTCCTCTCCTCTCCTCTCCTCTCCTCTCCTCTCCTCTCCTCTCCTCTCCTCTCCTCACCTCTCCTCACCTCTCCTCATCTCTCCTCTCCTCTCCTCTCCTCTCCTCTCCTCTCCTCTCCTCAACTCTCCTCTCCTCTCCTCTCCTCTCCTCTCCTCTCCTCTCCTCTCCTCTCCTCTCCTCTCCTCTCCTCTCCTCTCCTCATCTCTCCTCTCCTCTCCTCTCCTCTCCTCTCCTCTCCTCTCTTCACCTCTCCTCTCCTCTCCTCACCTCTCCTCACCTCTCCTCTCCTCTCCTCTCCTCTCCTCTCCTCTCCTCTCCTCTCCTCTCCTCTCTTCACCTCTCCTCTCCTCTCCTCTCCTCTCCTCTCCTCTCCTCTCCTCTCCTCTCCTCTCCTCTCCTCTCCTCTCCTCTCCTCTCCTCTCCTCTCCTCTCCTCTCCTCTCCTCTCCTCTCCTCTCCTCTCCTCTCCTCTCCTCACCTCTCCTCACCTCTCCTCTCCTCATCTCTCCTCACCTCACCTCTCCTCACCTCTCCTCTCCTCATCTCTCCTCACCTCTCCTCTCCTCTCCTCTCCTCTCCTCACCTCTCCTCTCCTCTCCTCTCCTCTCCTCTCCTCTCCTCTCCTCTCCTCTCCTCTCCTCTCCTCTCCTCACCTCTCTTCACCTCTCCTCTCCTCTCCTCACCTCTCCTCTCCTCATCTCTCCTCACCTCACCTCTCCTCTCCTCTCCTCTCCTCTCCTCTTCATTTGTGTTGTGTTGAGTTTAGTGATGAAGGTGAAGGTGGTTGGACAGGCTTCTTAACTACAACCAGCCCAATTTCCTAAACCCACTCCAACCCCCCTTTATGCCCCCCCTCGAGCACATGACAGGATAGAAGTGTTGAAGTCGGTCAAGAGTGAATATTAGTGTGTTAGTCTTCAAACACAAGCTGGATTCCTTCATGTGCGGATCACAAGTGAATGTTCAGATATGAAGACGTCTCGTGTTCTGCTGTTTATTTTCATTTGTTTGTTTGTTTCGTTACAGCAGTCCAGTCAAACAGGTATAAAATCCATCTAACATCTATTTTATGTTTTGATATATGAAACTAAAATGTTTGTGAATGAATGTTTAGTTAACATAAGTAAATACATTTTTATTAAAGATTTTTAATGTTTTACAAATGAGCTCTGCATGTCAGTGGATCTCTAGGATCATGTCTGGATGCAGTAGGTTTTAAAGATTGTCTTAGAGAATGTGCTCATGTGGTTTGGAATAACATTTTACCATGTGTGATATGCTGTATTTCTGTGTAGACTCCGGCTCTTTTCTGATCCACAACAAGGATCACAACAAATGTGTGAATGTGGTTAATGCCAATGTGGTGCAGGCGGCAGCGTGTGATGTCTCTTCTGACGCTCAGCGTTTCCGATGGGTTTCATCTTCAAGAATCATCAGCATCTCTCTTAAACTCTGCTTGGGAGCTCAAGACATCAAAAACTGGGCGAAAATTATTCTTCTGCCCTGTAAAGAACACAGTCCTCTACAGACCTGGGAATGTAAGAACGAGACCTTGTTTGGAATAAAAGATCAACCGTTACACCTGAACTACGGCAATCGAGAGGAGAAGAATATGGTGCTGTTTAGTGGAAGTGGTGGTTGGAGTCACTGGCAGATTTATGGGAGTCAAGACGATCTGTGTTCTCATGGATATCAAGGTAGAAACATTCACAATACTGGTAACACTTTACATTAAAGTTCCCTTTATAAAGCATTCCAGAACGCCTTTAGATCATGATGCTTATCTAAAGCAGTTTTTTTTAACACTAAATGCACAAAGCATTTATTTATTATTTATTGTAAAAACAGAATGCTTGCTCACAAGGCTATATCTCTGATGTGAATCATATCTTTAGAAGTATTGGCGCCCATGAAAGTGCACTTTAAGAAAAAGAGGATGTCTGTGAAGTATTCATTCCCAGCTTCAGAACACTAAACTAAAAAAAAAGTTAAGAATCTCCCGTCTTACAGCCTATTGTGCCAACACTATCAGGATAATAATGAACCTGCTTTCGAGTCAAATAAATAATGAATAAATACATGATGCATTTATAACATTTGCTTTAAAAATGGCTCACCATTGGGCAGGTATTTCCTTAGAATCCCCCTTTTTATTTATGGTGTTATAACTGCTTTATAATGCATTTGTAAATGGCTTATTAATCATCAATGAACACATTTATAGGCGCTTTATGAAGGGAACCTTAATGTGATACCACATTAATATATTCCAATATTGTTTTAAAAGCTCTCCAGGATTATCTTCAGAGTGTTGTGTATCAGGTCTAATTTTAGAAAGTTACTAATTTTTGCGGCTCGAACAGTAGAACAAAGCATTAGCAGCACAAGGTTGAAAAGCTCAAATGAACACAGGCGTATTAAAAAGATGTATGGTCTCAACGCAATGTAAGTTCATTTGAATAACTCCCAAATGCTATAGGGCTATACCTGATACAAAACTAAAATGTATCATTGAAGAAGTGAATCATTTTTATGGCTAATACAACACTGATAACTTTATAAATAATTGAAATAAAGAATTATATAAATGTAGAAACAATAAAAAAAAAAATATTGTTATCCACACAAAGTTCCAGACATTTAAGGAACACCTTCAAATGCCTTATGAAGTCAAGAGAGACATTTCACCTCAAGTGATCCAAAACATTTGAACGGTTGTGTATCTTTACTGTATAATATTTCATTCCCTTTCCTGTATTTCTTGTTTCTCGTAGAGATGTATACTCTGGCTGGGAATTCATTTGGAAAACCATGTCAGTTCCCCTTTAAGTTTAATGACAAGTGGTTTGCCGAGTGTATCGTGGAGGGAAGATCAGACGGCCGACTGTGGTGTTCAACTGAGACAGATTATGACACGGACAAGAAATGGGGCTTCTGTCCAACCAAAGGTATACAAACTACAAACCTTATTTGGTAGATTACAGTATTGAATGTGATTATTATAATATGCTAACAAATTTTTGAATACCAGTTGTGTAAAAACGTGTAAATTACACTTGTTTTAAAAAAAATGTAATTGCTGCTTCAGCACTTATGTAAAGTTCCATCACTATGCAGCTAAGAGAGAGAGAGGAAGGAAGATAAACAGATGACATCTGGATCAGCATCAGCAACTTTTTCCTTTTATTTTCCTCTTCCTGTTGCTTTGCCTGTACAAGAGTAGTAAAACGCAAGCAGACCTGTCGGACACTGACCTGCTGACACACACATCCTATCACACTCACACATTCATGGACACAAACATCTTTCAGAGAATTAACTAGACCAAGCAAGAAAGCAGTTTCCCTTGTCCGTGTTCCTGGAATGCTATGATAGCCATCCCATTGTGTCCCAAACACATAAAGATCAATTTTTAGCTAATAATTAAAGTTATTCGCATTCAGAACTAGTCTCCTTAGAATTATAAGGTTCTTACTGACATTTTGGTCAAAATTGAGTTATTCACATATTCTTATTCTGTGACAACTTATTTACATTATGACATGTTTGTTTTTTCAATTGTGTGCATTTTGGGACTTTTCTAAGAAAACAAAAAGGTTCAATCTACAAAATCGAATTATAATTTGTTGCTATAAGGTTCTGTCTGCAATAGCCAATCAGCAATTTTAATGCACACAAGAGGACCAGTCAAGATCATCTTTGTTATGTGACCAGGGAATATCTGAGGAAACAATGTTTAAAATAAACCTCAATTGCTTTTTTATCGATACTCTTGTCAACGAGAGCAGCTCAAACTACAGCATTTTTTGTCTTGTTTTAGGGTACTTGAGGAGACACATTTTTTTTATATTTATAGACACAACACTAGCCAGCAGCGCTAGCTTCCTAAAACCTGCGTTTACATAGACTCTCATAATGAAGTTAATGCCAAATAGTCAACAATGACAAGAGTCTTAATAACAACTAAAAAACATCTTTATGTTTTTTCAGCCATACTCATCTCAAAGTCTTTTAATCCGTCCACCTTTCTGTGGAAAAAACATCCATACAACAATTAGCAGGCCTTTTATGCTTAACTTGAACAAGAAAATAGCATCCTAAAATATGAAATAAGTGTCATAAAAACCATGTAAATATATTTTTTTACACATTATTATACACTAATTTCATGTTTTAAAGGTTTGATAAACTGGCCTTGATTATTGTTGTATACTCAAATTAAATGGCTTGTTTCCCGGATTTGATGGCAAGGCTTCAGATTGTATAGCCTATAGTTGTATTGCGTTTACTCAAATAAGATTGCTGCGCCATTACTATCGGATCCAATATTGACGGCACAGCACTGCTTTTAATTTGAGTCTCTCCACAAATTCAGTGTTGACCTGCGCCTTGTTCACAAAGGAATCCTCAGAGAAATGAATTCGCATGAATACGATTCCCTCTTATACAACAAAAGCTCTGGTTAAAATCGTGAATTTAATTCATGCCTCCTTTAACAAAAGTTATAAGAAAATAGTTTGTGTTGCTTGAAAATGTAATGCGTAAATGAATGTGTAACAAGATTCAATAAAAGGAAGGAAGGAGGCGGGAACCAGAAGACATTCCAAACATTTAATATACATAATAACAGCCGGCGGCCCCTCACGGACGACCGCCGGCGAACAAAACAGAAACACGGAAGTAAAACATAAATACAAAGACAAACACAAACGTAAAACATGTTTGGGCCCGGTCCTCTCTCTTCGACGGTCCGGTCGCTCGTTCCTTTTATATGCTCCCAATCTCCTACGAGATTCGAGCCCGGTGTGTGCACAGCTGGCGCTCATCCACAATTACTCACTGGACTCGAACCACGGTCTCGCCCCGCCTACTCTACTACATACCCCCATCACATCTCACAGGGGGCTGGGGTGGGGGTTATGCAGCGACGAGACGAGACAACGGAGACGGGAGCCCTCGGAGCGACCGGAAAGAGAGAGGGGAGAGAGGAGAAAAAAAAAAATTATAGTCCGGTTCCCCGACATGCTGCAGCTCGGTCCTCAACCAGCGGGAGTACTCTCCTTTGCGGTGCCTTGCGGTAGCCCTGGGGCTTCGGTGGACGGCTCGACCGTCCGCCCCCTAGCGGCCGGCGGTGGCACCTCCTTTATCGGGGAGTCGGGGCGGGTTCCCCGTCGCCTTCTCCTCCCCCTTGGGCAGGCGGACACAGGCTCCGGCCTCTGGCAGGCGGTGGCCGCACTCGGCACTGCCACCCCCTGCTCCCCCCCCTCGGGGGATAGACACAGGCTCCGGCCTCTGACGGACGGCGGCAACTCCCCCGCTCCTGCTTGGACGAAAGCCACCCCATCTCGACCCAGGGGCGCAGCAGCAAAGGTCGCCGTTCCACCGAAGCTTTGACGGTGGCCGCACTGTGCACTTCCGTTTCCCCAGAGCCACCGCTTCGGGCAGCCACTGGCGGACGCCCTTCGTCCGCGCTGCCCGAACTCTCCGGCACCGCGAGGCCACTCGGCGGCGAGGACTCTCCGACAGCATGTCTCTCCTTCCTCCCGGGTTTCGGCACCAACGTAACAAGATTCAATAAAAGGAAGGAAGGAGGCGGGAACCGGAAGACATTCCAAACATTTAATATACATAATAACAGCCGGCGGCCCCTCACGGACGACCGTCGGCGAAAAAACAGAAACACGGAAGTAAAACATAAATACAAATACAAACACAAACGTAAAACATGTTTGGGCCCGGTCCTCTCTCCTCGACGGTCCGGTCGCTCATTCCTTTTATATGCTCCCAATCTCCTACGAGATTCGAGCCCGGTGTGCGCACAGCTGGCGCTCATTCACAATTACTCACCGGACTCGAACCACGGTCTCGCCCCGCCTACTCTACTACAGAATGTCTTGCAGATAGTACCTTATAATTCCAAACCGAAAGTTCTATCTGCGTTTGACCTGATCCAAAAAAAAAGCATTTACAAATTTCAGAAAATATTGATATTGTACATTTGGAATACATTAAGGGTCTCTGTCTTTTTCATGTATAAAAGAGATTTGTTCCTCATATCATTTTTGCTTTATGAAATCCAAAACTTTGAAGCTCAATATCTCAAAACTACTACCTTATAATTCCAAGGCGAAAAACTGTCCTGTGAGTTTTCAGAGTACTTAGTTTCATTATTACTTCATACTGAGTTAATACTTAAAAAAAAATTCAGTTGTCTTTAAGTTCGAGTTAAAGGTCTGTTTAAACGTTGTTCTGTGTGTGTTTCAGGCGTGTCAGGGTGGGACAGTGATCCAGTCAGTGGTGTTTTGTATCAGAGGAACACACAGTCAGTATTGACGTGGCATCAAGCTCGAACCAGCTGCCAACAGCAAGATGCAGATCTTCTCAGTATATCAGAACTCCACGAGCAGTCGTATATAGCAGGTACATACACATCTTCTGTACACACACACACACACACACACACACTGTACACGTGTCATTATTTGATACACTTTATATTTCAGGTCTGACAGATCACATGGGTTCAGTTCTATGGATCGGTCTGAACAGTCTTGACTTTGAGAGCGGCTGGCAATGGAGTAATGGAAACCCATTCAGATATCTCAACTGGGCTCCTGGTACGTCACGTGTATCTAGAAAGAGCAGCTGAATGTTGTGTAGATGATGTCAATGTTGGTATTGTTTGACTGTAGGTCACCCGTCTCTGGAGCCGGGTCTGAACTGTGCTGCATTAAACGCTGCTAAAGCCTCAAAGTGGGAAAGTTTGTCCTGCAGTAAGAAGTTGGGCTACATCTGCCGCAAGGGCAATTCAACAGAGATCACACCTTCAACAGGTAAAACACACACACACACACACAGAGCACATACTGTATTCCAGTGTCATTATATGTTTATCTGTGTGTGTGTGTGTGTGTTTGTCAGGTAAAGATCAGCCGATCTTCTGTCCAGCGGCGTGGGTGCCGTACGCCGGTCACTGTTATTATCTGCAGCGCTCTCAGAAGATGTGGAGCGACGCTTTGGCAGCGTGTCATAAAGAAGGATCAGATCTGGCCAGCATACACAACATCGAGGAGCACAGTTTCATCATATCACAGAGTGGATACTGTACGTCTGCTTCAATATCACACAAACACACAAATCTATATTCTGTCAACAGCTGGGAAACTAATTGCAATCTGATAACAATTGAATTAAAGACCAGACTGTCAGAGGGCAACGCTGAGTCGCGTCATTCACAGACCCATTTAATGATAGAGGAAGTAGTTCGCCATTGCAAACAATCCAAGCTAACAGCTAGAAGACAAATCAAATAGTATGGAGAAGGATATGCTTCTTAGCTTACTGTTCTTGGTTTCAACGAGTTGGTTTTGTATCATTCTTCTTCGACAACGGCACGCTTACTGTGGGTGAATTGACCCCTAGTTGACTAGTGCACTTTTTTCGCGAATGCGCTGTTGTACGCATCACTGTGCGGACGACAGTGGACCCTCCTCATGACAAAAATTATGTCATGCGGGTGGCGCGTGGACGGCTGGACTATACCCACTCCGTAAATTTCCAAGCGGCAGATACAAGTGACTGGGTTAACAATGTATAAGTTCATGTAGAGTCACAATTTTGCAATCCGTTATCTGACAAGTGTACAGAAAATATATCAAGAGAACAGTTTACAAGAAGACGCAAATTTGACGCAATAAGGTGTCCAAGCAAACTAATGTCGCAATATATTAAACACGTAGTGTCTGTCCTGAAGGAGCTAAACGAGAGCTGTGCCTTGCCTTTTCTGGACCACATTAACTGTTACACTTCTAGACTGATTTCACTTTTGAAATTACTATTACATTTAAAGGGATACTTCACCCAAAAATGAAAAGTCTATCATCATTTACTCGCCTTCGAGATCTTCCAAATCTGTATGAATTTCTTTGTTCTGATGAACACATTCCTCTGATATTTGAAGGAATGCTTATAACCAGAAAGATCTTGTCTCCCATTGACTCCAATAGTTGGAAAAATCACTTCATCAGCATTCTTCCAAATATCTTTCTCTGTGTTTATCAGAACAAAGACGCTTATACAGATTTGGAACAACTCGAAGGCGAGTAAATGATCACAGCATTTTCATTTTTGGGTGAAGTATCCCTTTGAGAAATGTAAATGTGTTTTTTGTTCAGAAAACAAGCATACTTTTGTGCTTTTATGGTATGCTTGCTTGGTTGGTGTTTCCGCTGGCCAACGTTTACAGTTTCGGGGGATGCGAATGAAGCAATAACTGAGAATTTTCTCACTTCTTAAATAGTTGTTTGTTGCAGCACTATTGTCATTCTCAGTTTGTCTTAACTGTATTTGTGTTGTGTAGTGTCCAGTGATGAGCTGTGGATTGGTCTTAATGATCAGAACATTCAGAATCTGTTTGAGTGGTCAGATAGAAAACACGTCACCTTCACCAGATGGATTGTTGGAGAACCTTCACACATCAACAATCGCATGGAGGATTGTGTGCTTATGAAGGGAAAGGTGGGGACTCTTTTATCTCTTACCTTGTGATTGTGTTCTGGTCATAAAAACATTAGACACGGTGATGTTTGTGAGTTTGTTCTGCTGGTTTTGTGTGTATTAGGAGGGAAAGTGGGCAGATGAAGCATGTGAAGCAGCTCATGGTTACATCTGTAAGAAGAAAGCTTCCATTAAACCTGAAGGATCCACACACATGATCAGTCCTGGATGTCCTGCTGTGAGTCTAAAAACTTAATAACCATCAACCTGCTTTTTATTTGATATATTGTTTGTAAAAAAGTTGTATTGAAGGAATGGTTTGGTGACCGTGTGAATGTCTCCACAGGGTTGGTTCAGGTTTGGCTATTACTGTTATAATGTTGCCATGGAAACCAAAACTTTTGATGATGCCAAACTGTCATGTGAGCAGAGCGCAGCGAGTCTGGTGGATGTTGCCAGCAGGTGATGTACATGATGTTTACTAACCTTTAACATCACGTCATGTTTTAGATATTAATGACAAAATGACAGCGAGAGTAAAACAGTGTTTTATGTTTGCTCATCAGGTATGAGAATGCATTTCTCATCAGTCTAGTTGGTCTTCGGCCTGAGAAATATTTCTGGATTGGTCTGTCTAATACTCAACAGTTGGCGCTCTTCCAGTGGACTGATGGTGTTAAAGTCAAGTTTACACACTTTAATGTCGGCATGCCAGGTGTGTTGAGGAGTTTCATGCAGGTCTGCAGCTTCATGAATTTCAGATCTCTCTTCTAATGTCGTTGTTTTCTGATGTTCAGGTAGGCACCAGGGTTGCGTGGCAATGTTAACAGGATCTTCAGCAGGATTATGGGATGTTCTGGCCTGTAACACTAAACAGAAATACTTCTGTAAGAAAATGGCAGAAGGAATCACTATAACCCCAGAGCCTCCAACCACACAACCTCCCAGCTGCCCAAAAGACTGGATTAAAAAAGATCCACACAACTGCATTCAGGTAAACGCACATCATAGAAGTGTAACATTATAATGGCCCTAGTTCTGGGCAGAATTTAACTGCACATTCTATCCTCATTAAAACAGTCACACTACTTACAGTTGAAAGAAAAAGTATGTGAACCCTTTGGGCTTACTTGGATTTCTTCATAAATTGGTCATAAAATGTGTTCTGATCTTCATCTAAGTCACAACAATAGAGAAACACAGTCTGCTTAAACTAATACCGCACAAACATTATATGTTTTCATGTTTTTATTGAACACAACATGTAAACATTCATAGTGGAGGGTGGAAAAAGTATGTGAAACCTTAGGCTAATGACTTCTCCAAGAACTAATTGGAGCCAGGAGTCAGCCAACCTGGGGTCCAATCAATGTGATGAGATTGGATGTGTTGATTAAAGCTGGCCTGTCCGATAAAAAACACACACCAGTTTTGAGTTTGCTGTTCTGAAGAAGCGTTGTCTGATGTGAACCATGCCTCGCACAAAAGAGCTCTCAGAAGACCTACGATCAAGAATTGTTGACTTACATAAAGCTGGAAAGGGCTACAAAAGTATATCTAAAAGCCTTGATGTCCATGTGTCCACGGTAAAACAGATTGTCTACAAATGGAGAAAGTTCAGCACTGTTGCTATACTCCCTAGGCGTGGTCGTCCTGCTCAATGAGGTGAAGAAGAATCCTAGAGTGTCAGCTAAACACTTACAGAAATCTCTGGCACATGCTAACATTTTTGTTGACAAATCTACAATAAGGAAAACATTAAACAAGAATGGACTTCATGAGAGGACGCCACAGAGGAAGCCACTGCTGTCCAAAAAAAACATTGCAGCACGTTTGAAGTTTGCAAAAGAGCACCTGGATGTTCCACAGCACTACTGGCAAAACATTCTGTGGACAGATGAAACCAAAATTGAGTTGTTTGGAAAGAACACACAACCCTATGTGTGGAGAACAAAAGGCACAGCACACCAACATCAAAACCTCATCCCAACTGTGAAATATGGTGGAGGGGACATCATGGTTTGGGGCTGCTTTGCTGCCTCAGGCCCTGGAAGGATTACTTGCATCGATGGAAAAATGAATTCCAAAGTTTATCAAGACATTTTGCAGGAAAACTTAAGACCATCTGTCCGCCAACTGAAGCTTAACAGAGGATGGACGATGCAACAGGACAACGACCCAAAGCATAGAAGTAAATCAACAACAGAATGGCTTCAACAGAAGAAAATACGCCTTCTGGAGTGGCCCAGTCAGAGTCCTGACCTCAACCCGATTGAGATGCTGTGGCATGACCTCAAGAGAGCGATTCACACCAGACATCCCAAGAATATTGCTGAACTGAAACACTTTTGTAAAGAGGAATGGTCCAAAATTTCTCCTGACCGTTGTGCAGGTCTGATCTGCAACTTTAGGAAACGTTTGGTTGAGGTTATTGCTGCCAAAGGAGGTTCAACCAGTTATTAAACCCAAAGGTTCACATACTTTTTCCACCCTGCACTATAAATGTTTACATGTTGTGTTTAATACCGCACAAACATTATATGTTTTCATGTTTTTATTGGTTTAAGCAGACTGTGTTTCTCTATTGTTGTGACTAAGATGAAGATCAGAACACATTTTATGGCCAATTTATGAAGAAATCCAAGTAAGCCCAAAGGGTTCACATACTTTTTCCACCCTGCACTATGAATGTTTACATGTTGTTTTCAATAAAAGCATGAAAACATATAATGTTTGTGCGGTATTAGTTTAAGCAGACTGTGTTTCTCTATTGTTGTGACTTAGATGAAGATCAGAACAAATTTTATGACCAATTTATGAAGAAATCCAAGTAAGCCCAAAGGGTTCACATACTTTTTCTTTCGACTGTATTTCTATTTCTTAGCTTTATAAAAGGGAGACAGACGAAAAGAAGACTTGGTTTGAGGCTCGGGATTTCTGTCGAGCTGTCGGTGGTGATTTAGCAAGCTTCCACTCCGAAGAAGAAATAAAAGTATTACCGTGAGTGCTTCCAAATATTTTTTTTAATACATTTTAATGACAGGATGAGAAATTTACTGAACTTTTATCTCATAAAACTCATATTCTGTTGGCAGGCATTCCAGCACTGACCCGGCGTGGATCGGCTTCACTTCACTGGACAGTAATTCTGGTTTTGTTTGGTCAGATCAAACTCCTGTAAGTGATTTCTTACGACTCTCCTTCTGTCAGGCTGTTTATCGTCCTAATTTTGATCTGGATTCTTCACATGCTCTTCTCTCTGCATTTGTGTGTTTGTATTTGTTTCAGTCTGATTATGAAAACTGGGGCTTCGGAGAACCAAACAACCATAATGATCAGGAACACTGTGCAGAATCTGCCTTTTATTTTGGACGCAGGTGGAATGATCGAGACTGTGAATCTTATAGCGACTGGATCTGTCAGATTCCAATAGGTACACATGCCGAAATATTCAGTTATTAAAAGGGGTCGCGGGGTTATAAGGAATTATTACATACAGAAACAAATCGACATTATCTGAATTGATGGTTGCCATGACGAATAGGTAAAGCATCCTTGACAACTAATATTTTGTATTCAGCCGAACGTTTTTCATGTCAAATTAAACGGTTGCAAGCAAAATACGTTTCATGAGAATGTCTTTATGTCGGTGGTTTCCCTGAAAAATACCAACATGCTTTTTCTAAACAAAAGACAATGATTTAAGAAAGTTTTTCAAGTGGATTTATGAAGTCAGATTTATTGTGTATCATTTGTAAACCTAAGAAATTAATATTTGTATTTTGATTCTGTTCTTTTAACAGGAATCACTCCCAAATCTCCTCCGACCACAGTGATTCAAGGTAAAGAGCACTAGAGATTCTCACACAATACATCACAAGTAGTTCACAAGTAATTGATAATGTACAGGCAGCCGGTTGTTATCGCAGAAATAAGCCCGGACAGTGGGATCAGGTCTTGTAACTCACTGAAGGGGCTTATTACAGCCGGCTGCTTGTACATTATCCTGCTTATTACACGGCAACTTGCAACACGAGAAAAAAAACGTATGTGAAATGTGAAATATTTGATTAGCTCATATTTACCGAATGCAGACCTTCCGGTATGAAAAGCTGTTTAAACACTTGTAAATATAAAAGCATATATGTTATTAAAAGACATTACGTTGTCAAAAAAACCTGTCAAAGTGATTCGCTGCATCCAGGATACTGTGTGTTATTAGTTTTGAGAGGTTGTTATTTGGGAATAACCAACGTGCAAACGCCGCGACTGGTCAATCACAATCAAGCATTCCAACGAGGCGTGTAATAAACATAAATAAAAAGCCTTGATACAGCTCATGATATGTACACCTGCATATCATGATCAAGCCATGCAGTCATTAATCAATTCTCATGATTAAGAATGGGTTTTCAGCTGTAAACCCCACGACCTGGATAAAGACAAATTGTCTATTTTTGTCAATAGAATATAACAAGACTTCTGATGGCTGGATCGTGTTCAATGGCAGTCAGTACTTTATTAATACTGATCAGCATCCTATGGAAGAAGCTCGAGCTTACTGTAAGAAGAATCACGCTGATCTTGCCGTCATGACTGGTGAAACCGAGAGGAAGTTTATATGGAAGCAGGTAAATGACGGTCAATGGTCACTTTGTCTGAAAGCAGCCTACTAAGCCACAGGAATGAAAATCCATTTTTTTTAATAATGTGATATCGCTCTCGTAGTCGTGTGATGGTGCTCTATATCAGCATATGATACTGGTGGAATATCGCATGGCTCTCATCCAATCAGATTCCAGAATCAGAAATAACCGTTGTGTAATGATAAAATATTTACTTGCGACCAAACTGGTTGTTTTTGTTCTGCAGATATCTAGAGGATCAGAATCTCAGTTCTACATTGGTATGATTGTAGAGCTGGACAAATCATTTAGGTGAGTATGAAGGACTTGAACGCAGGATAGATGCTAAACTGGGACAAAATAACTGTACAATACACTGTAAAAACACGACACTGTCAAAAAAAAAATTCAGGCGGTTTCCCGGACGGGGTTTAACCCTAGTCCCAGACTTACTTAAATGTTAGAGGTGTCTTCATCGAAAACAACTTAGACAACCATATGTTAAAATATGTCAGTGCGATTGTTTTGTCTCAAGGTGCACACAGTAATGTTTTGTGTAAAGTATGCTTTAAAAAAACTTAATTATCCTCATTTAACTAGGGCCTATTCCTTGTTTTAGATAATCCCTTTCCCGGAAACCACCTCAATATGTATACTTTCCTATTCGTAGCCTATTAATTGTCACCCGTTCCGTATACGGGACACCTAAATTTGCCTCAATTTTTTGCATCTAATTTCTAATCGAATCATGAAAATCTATATATCATTGGAAAGGTCTAAGATGCTAGAATATAGATTTCTTTGGTGTTTTTTTATATTTTATGTAGGGAGAGTAATTGATTCTTTTTGATAAAGAGTGTGTTTAGATTTTTGTTATCCCTTTGTATTTTAATTTTTTTTACAATGAACCTAACAACATACTGTATCTTTATATATTTTTATTTGTGTATGTGAGATTTTTATTTTTTTGCAATAATCAGCTACTCTTCTTTTTTCAAACGAGACCAATCGTAAATCTGTATTCCAAAGAATTCATGAGTTACCGCCATTTTACTTCTAACATGCGTTTTCATGTGAAGGCTCAAATAGGGCTCCGACAGTTATTTCATTGAATCATATATATGTTAGTTAAGTGTTAATATAAATCTGCATTGTACCTTATAAATGAGGAATCTGAGTTCATCACAAGAGGCTGCTTCATAGACTGTAGACAATACTTATATTCAGTAGTGATGCTTCACTTCATTTATAAATACACAAAACACTTACATAAATAATTCTGTAATTAAATTACACAAATGAAATAAAATTGATTGTCTGTTTGCAGTTGGGTGGACGGTTCACCTGTTGTTTACACTGCCTGGGATAACAATGAACCAAATTTTGCCAACAATGACGAGAACTGTGTGACCATTTATAAAAGCATGGGTAAGAACTTCTCATCCGAGCTGTTCATGTATGATGTCAGTTTGAACAACAACATCCCCTAATGTTTCTTTTTAAATGTCTAAAGTGTATGTAGAAATTCTGAACAAACCAAGGTGAACCTATTTTGTTTAATCACTCAAAGTTTCAATCAATCAATCAATTTGTCTAGTCTTATCTCTGTTTTCATTTTGTATATCAAATGCATGTCATGTCATTTTATTTTGCAGGATTCTGGAATGATATCAACTGTGGTCTGCCATTGTCCTCTATCTGTAAAAGAAGTTCAGATTTTGTCAACACCACCATGTCTCCATCTACTGTAGCGGCGGGTGGCTGTGCTCCGGAATGGACGCGTTTCCGTGGAAAAGTGAGATTCATTACAGTTTACACTAGAAATCAGCGTAGGACATGCAAACCTTATTCCAGATTCAGTTTTGTTACCAACAATCAAATATTTAATCTCTAAATTTGCTGAACATATTAATAAGCAGATGGTATTTTCCATGAAAGAGAAGACCAGGCTATCTACTGTAACTCTGAGCGTTTGTGTTTCCAAACAGTGTTATAAGTTTTTTGATAATAAGATGACGTGGCATGACGCGCGAGATCGTTGCATTTCACATGGAGGTAATCTGGTGTCCATCCAGAGTCACAAAGAGCAATGTGAGTATTACACCGATATCTGTCCTTCACACGTACCTCCTTCAGACCTGAATTCATGAGAATTGTTCCGAAACATGTTAGAAATGTAAAAAATGTATTGCTGAAACACATTACAAAGACTCTGAAGTATGTACTGAAGTGTGGGGTGAAACTGTTAAACAGTTTTTCGCCAATTCTGTGATTAGGATTTTTTGGGGCGGGGCTAAAACGTCGGTTTGATGATGAAATGGAGCGTCTGAGCATGCATGGCCCCTCCCCTAACACTAGAGTGCATTAGCATGAGTGATCTGTGCGTCTCTCTCACTCTCCTTCTGCCCAACAAAACAAATCTCAGACCAAATAACAAGTGAACGGTCACGCAGATGTGAATCCAGTACCTCAGAGATGACGTGTTTTTGTAGGCTAACACAGAAGTAAGCGTCGCGCTGCTTCCCTCGACCGAAACCTACGAAAGAACTTATTTTTTGCGATCTTCCAAAAGTCTATGGAAAAATGCATTGGGTTTCAACGGTGGCCGCTAGGTGTCACTGCACTGCAACAGAAGAAAACACATGTAAACACATGCAAACACAAGCAAATTCAGAAAGCATCTTCATTAGTTTGGCGACACATGCCATGCAAATACTCGAAACACAAACAAACACAGAAACGCGCTGCAAGCTGCACAGACGACAACGGAAGTGTTTCCTGGGGACCCCAAAAACTGATGCACCTGATTGGGACGCGCATCATTTTGACTGTTCAAAATTGATATCAAATTATTGATTATTGATTATTGATATCATCAATAATCATAATCACAACTCAGTGTCTCATCTCGGGACTGCTCCAGGGGAAAGTCATCACGATTTATTAGCCCCCCGATGGCGCTTGTTTTCCCTGACGCAGTCACCTGTGGTTCCGGTTCAGCCTTACCCACCTGCACGAGCGCTCCGTCTTCCCACTTCTTAATCTCCCAAGCGACACCCGTAAATAAATACCCCAATAATTTGGATAAAGCAGGCCAATCAGTCCCCAGGATCAACCGTGTCGGAGGTCCGGATTAACTGCCACCCCACCAGTTTTGTCCTCTGAATTCGATAACAGCGGTCATCAAAGGTATTTTGCCACGTCCCCGTGCACACACGTACCTGAACCTTGCGACTTTTATCCGATGGCTCCGGCTGAATCAGGCTTTGGTGGATAGAGGTTTGGTTACAGCCTGAATCCATCATAGCCGGGTATGTACTCACAGGTATTTGGTACCTGCCGGTTTGATCGGGGTCAGAGTATTGGTTAATAACACATTTTAAATAGTGGGACACACTCAAAATACGTATTTAAAATGGGTTTACTTGGGATTTAACTGGGAAATTGGGAAAAACTTTGTGATATCATTATGTCTGTTCTGTGCTTTTTAGGACTCGATTACTAACATGTATTCTCAAGTAAAACTAGATTGCATTTTGGCACTGAAAAGATTACATTTTAAATATGTGAGGCAGCACAGACAGCAACTGGTTTAACAAGATTGCCAGTGATTGGTAAATGTAATGCCAAAATGCCCCTGTTGTTGAATGATTCCTTGAATCTTTCCTGTAGCGTTTCTCACAACTCTGATGCTCAGTTCTGCTGATGACGTGTGGACGGGATTGAACGACGTCAATTGGGAGATGCACTTTATGTGGACTGATGGAAGAAGCGTCAGATACACGAACTGGATGAAAGGTCAACCCGCGTCATGGCCTCATTCAAGACATTTCAAAAGGGAAACAAGTCTGCAAACTCTTAATGTAAAGCAATCATCACGCTGGTTTTGCATGTAGTTGTGTAAATGTCATGTTTTTGTGTAATGTGTGCCATCAAAGCAACAGGAAATATAAGCATCAGTGTATTTTCTTCAGAATGGTAGTAATGAGTAGCAATTTTATTAAAATATCTGCTTCAATAACAGCTTAACTCTTAATCACCTGTGGTGGTTTTCTCGGTTTTAGGTCGGCAGTTGGGAGAGATTTATTGAACGTTCGTATATGTTTGAAGAGCAGGTAGGTTTTTCGCTCAACATGCTTCATCAAATAGCGCAACAAAATAAGAAGTACGAAGGGTTTACACGGCCCTACTGCATCTTTAGTTTTTTATCATTTCATGATCATTTAAATAAATCAGGGGGCGACACAGAAATGTACTGGGTCATTCTGTTCTCACTAAGCCTCTAGAGCTGTTAATAGTTCAAATCTTACTACTCCTTACTTCTACTCTTAACACTATCCCATGTAGAACTATGACTGCGTTGTCATGACTAGAAGTCCAGAGAAGTTGACCGGTATGTGGAAAGTTGAAGTGTGTAAAGATGAGAGAGGTTTCATCTGCAAGAGGAACACGGGTGAATACAAAACTCAATACAATCACATTTCATCACACATGAATCTCTTACTGTACATGAGCTGTGTTAGATGTGTGAGTGTGTTTGTGTATGTTTTGTAGACTCTCAGCTGTCTGCTCCCGTGACCACAGCAGTTCCGCAGAGATTCTTCAGTCTGGGCAACGATTCATACAAGGTGCAGCAGGTGAAGATGAGCTGGGATGAAGCCAGAAGAGAGTGTAAAGCGGATGATGCTGATCTTGCTAGTGTGCTGGACTCCATCAGTCAGGCGTACAGCAGCCTCAGAGTCGACACCATCAGAGAACCTTTGTGGATCGGCCTCAACAGCAACCTGGTACTCAATTCATCTCACAATGCTGAACGCTTGATTTGATCTGTTATTTGGTTCAATTCAATCTGTTTGCTCCAGACAGGTGGACAGTATCGCTGGGTGGATAACTGGCTTCTAAGCTACAGTAAATGGGCCGCAGGAGAACCCAGAAACAATTTAGCTTGTGTTTATATCGACACGGATGGCGACTGGAAAACTGCAGCGTGCAACAACACATATTATTCCCTCTGCAAACGATCAAACGGTATTTCATTTTATTATCATCTAAATGATCTATTAGAGCTCAGATTGGTGGCTCTGTTGAGGAGCCTTTGAGGATTATGGGTAAAGAAATTATTATTCAGATATGAATTATTTGTGATTCAATTATCGCTGAATTCTTTCACATTAAAACAGATTTGTTCACAAGAGTCATCAGTTATAGTTTGTGAGTCGTACATTACGGGGTGTGTGGCCAGTGACGTCACAGTTTTTTCAGTGTTTTTGTTGAATATGTGTCAATCAGGCCTAGCGCGCTTCACTAAGTGAATCATTCACAACCATTAATTCTACGTGGCATTGATTCAACAAGCTGCTGAAAGCATTCTTTAGAAATGTTGGCCCATATTGATAGGATAGCATCTTGTAGTTGATGGAGATTTGTGGGATGCACGAAGCTCCCGTTCCACCACATCCCAAAGATGCTCTATTGGGTTGAGATCTGGTGACTGTGTGGGCCATTTTAGTACAGTGAACTCATTGCCAATTTGAAATTTGATTGGAGCTTTGTGACATGGTGCATTATCCTGCTGAAAGTAGCCATCAGAGGATGGGTACATGGTGGTCATAAAGGGATGGACATGGTCAGAAACAATGTTCAGGTAGGCCGTGGCATTAAAACGATGCCCAATTGGCACTAAGGGGCCTAAAGTGTGACAAGAAAACATCCCCCACACCATTACACCACCACCATAATTGCATTAATGAGAAATTACACAGGTGTTCCTAATAATCCTTTAGGTGAGTGTATATATATATATATATATATATGAACAGGTATATACAATATGTGAATATGGATACTGTATATATTTATTGTTGATGACTGTTAAAGAGAAATGTACAGGACTAACCTCTTACACCCCTCCACAGTTATTGCCCCCACAGATCCTCCTCAGCTGCCGGGTAACTGCCCCGAATCAAAGAAGCGTAAAGGTTGGATCCCATTTAGAGGACACTGCTATACATTCATGACCTCCATGAGAGAAACCTGGGCTCATGCCACAGTTGAATGTATGAGAATGGGTGAGACATTTTCTTCAACATTACTTTCTGGCTCTTATCACTACTTTTATTTGAAAGTTGATCCTTAAAACAATATCCTATTTATTATTGAGTGTTTGTTTAATTATCGCTTTTTGAACAAGCACCAATATTCCGTCAGTATCAGTTTTCTGTGATTTCAGGTGCATCTTTAGTCAATATTGAGGACCCAATAGAATCAAAGTTTATCCGTCAGAATCTGGATATCCTTCAAGATGAAGTCGGCTCAATTTGGATCGGAATGCACCGCAGTCATACGGGTACACATAAAAATGGGCAAATAATAATAAATATCTTATTTGTTTTAACGCTTTAGACTATTGCAAAAATTCCACAAAATTAGCATTGAAATGCATCAAATAAACTGGTAAAGCTTTAGATTACGGCCTGCAATGTACCACATTATTAAACAGAATTTACAATGTGCACAATTTTTGAATCTGAAAAACGGTTGATCATTTGAGCCTATAATCAAATATTTCAAGAGCGGTTTGATTTGGATGTTTATATGGCATGCAGTTCCCTCATAAATCTTTTTTTACATCTTCCTTACTCTTACGCCCTTATTCCCCAAACTCTACATATTGTTACCCTTTATTTACATTCATGTACTGTAGAGGTGCATTATTGTCACAATTAGTCACACTGTTAATCCTGTTTAATAATGCGGTACATTGCAGGCCGTAATCTAAAGCGTTACCGTTTTTATGTATTTCAATGCAAATTTTGCGAAATATTAAAATATTGGTCATCTTGAGCCCCCCTTTGAAGTCAGCTGGGGGCTCCTTTGTGGGCCCCGGTCCCCCGAGTACAGGACCACTGATCTAAACTGTATCTTAATCCATATAGAAGAGAAACAGAATGTGATGTTTGTGTGTCACAGGTGAATGGATGTGGATTGATAGTTCGGTTGTGGATTACACAAATTGGAAACCGCGGATGCCAAATAACGCCGGTGACTGTGTGGAAGTTCAGTCAAACTCTGGAATGTGGAGCAACAGCAACTGTAATAATCGCAGAGCTTATATCTGCAAGACTGCTAAAGGTCCGTCAAACTAACAAACAAACAACACATTAATGTGCATTCACATTAGATCATCTTATATTAAAATCTACATATGTGTTTCTTTCGCAGTCATACCACCAACAGAGAAGCCGTCAGTGTCAGGTGTGTAGAACTCGATCCACATTTAATGGCGTTTCCTTTTTTAGCATTTATATAAATGTATTCTTGTATTTTAGAGCTTCATGTAGAAGAGACGTCTCACGGTTCGGCTGGCATCGCTGTAGGGGTGGTGTTGATCATCATCGCTGTTGCAGGTGTTTCCGGCTTTCTGTTCTTTAAAAGAATTCCCAGACCTGTGATTGGACAGCGTGCATTTGACAACAGACTCTATAACAATTCTGATCTGTCACGACCTCCTACAACTATTGATACTAAAGGACTCGTCGCCAACATTGAACAAAATGAACACGCTTAATGCATAAACACACATATATAGTTCTCATTGTAAATGTAGCCAGTTTAAAATAAAGTTTGACAACATGTCAGCAGGTTGAGTGTTGTGTATCTGGAATGAGTATCAGAGAACCCACAATGTGCTAATAAACTTGTATCGGTTTTATAAAGCTTGTTTTGTATTGTAAATGGTATTTTATGTTTTATCGCTTATAACAGCTAACGATAATTGAGTTTTACTGTTTTATCTAGAACTCTGCCAGTGACTTAAGATTATGGGATGGTTATAATTTTTTCTCTGGTGGCATTTTAGCACTTTAGGCGTTTATTTGTAGCTGATATTTTAAATGAATTTCATACAAGATTTTCAACAGAAAAGATGCAAATGTTTTATAAATCACGAGAAAAGTATTCTGTAAAAGCGTTTTTCTAATGGGCCTCTTAGTGGGAATTGTGGTAATGTGTTTGAGTAGATGTAGTCTCAATGTCCAAAGCTTTTTTGTTGAGAAAGTTTTGAATATTGTGAATGTATTTTTGTTAAGGTTTGTGCACTGGTTTAACTAAGGAATCGTAAGAGTCCAGGTAAACATTTTATTGACATTTTACAGCCAATAAACAAAGAATAAGTGTTGATAATGTGCTGGTTTTGGTTCTTTGGGCTCTTGAGTAGACCAGAGGACACCTGGTTTTACAGAGAGAGAAAGTGAGCGATCTCCTCTTAACACTTCTATATCCAGAACACACTGCGGCGACCCAGAACCTCTGTCAACATGTGCCAAATACCACAGCCCGTCCTCCTCTGACGTTACAATCAATGTGTTATATGTGATTTTTAACATAATACACGTTACCTGCAGAAATATTGAATCTAGAGGATGATGTTATATTAGATCTTACAAAATAAAGTTTTGCAACAGATAAGACACAGAAAATCATCTTTACTGTTCTGCTGAAGAAAGTCACCTCCATCTTGAATGAGTAAATGAACACAAAGTGCATTAATGTAACCATTAATACTTTATGGTCCGGGACAAGGCTTAGCTTAAGCAAGGACTTGGCCTTGGTTAAATGTAGTTACTTTTAATTAATATGCTTTATAAAAATCATTACTGGTGTGTATACTGAGACAAAACAATCGCACTGATATATTTAAGGATTTCAGTTTAGAGAGCTCAAACATTCATTTTAGTCTAAAAACTAGCTTTAAGCCCTTATTGTGAAACCGGGCCTATAAATGTTATAAATACATATTCTATGTTTTATGTCTTGGACATTTTTTGTTTCTGTTCCTTTTTTTTGACAAAACAATTCAAGTGTAGAATCATGTCATTTTTTTTCCAAGAAATTCTTCAGCCATGTTTTCCTTAATTTATTTTTAGAAAAACCTGCTGACATATCAAAATATTTACAGAAGTTATGAAAAACTGCATTTGATTACAATTTCACCCGGAAAGTAACTTCAACACAAATTAAAACAACGTCAGTCAAAATTGATGCTTAATGTCAAGACTGCTTTGGAACTGTGATTCATTTTTATTCCAGGAACCAGACCAACATCAGAGGTGCTGAGAGAGAGAGAGTCGCATCAACTCTGTTCGCTTCCCTGGAACAGTTTTTTCACAGAAACGGTAGTTCTTGGCAGAGATGGGAACAAGTCACATATGGTCAAGTCCAAGCAAGTCTCAAGTCTTAACCATCAAGTCTCAAGCAAGTCAAGTCAAGTCAAGGGTTCAACCTAAGCAAGTCAAGTCGAGTCCTCATAAGTCTCAAGTCAAGTCAAGTCGAGGTCCTAAAAGAAACAGAGGTTAATTTTATCGATACATGTTTATTTTTGCACAGAAAAGATGAACTTATATACATACATTATGTAACTTATTCACATTGCTATATATTAATTATATGCAACATTAATATCTGAAAATAAAAGTGTTGCTTACACAAAAGAAATCCAGTCTGAAATGTATAACACAATCTAATTCAATTTAATTGAAACGGTCTACACAGAAATGGAAATACTCGTATCAGACAGAATGACTTAAGGCTTAAGCATTTATACAGGCTATGAAGCTTATAAACTAAGTATTGTGAGTGAAAATCGGCCTACTATATGTTTTAAATATATGATGCTGTAATACTTGTGCTGTCCATTAAAGTGCACAGTAGGCCTATAGGGAATTTGCATCTAGTGATAGGAATCCCGGATCATTTTATTGACTTCGATCTTGAATCTTGTTTATCAAAATGAACGGATCTTTTTCATTTCGGCAGAATATAAATAAAATGTATGTTAATATAGCCCAGTGATGAAGTTATGATGCTTAATCGTCATCTCTGCTCTGGACGCGCAATATGCACGTTGACGTTTCAAACGTAATATATAATTTGCGAACATTTGTTTTCTATTTGAACTGGTTTCATTATTTACAGCACAAAACGTTTTGTTGTTATTGTGAGTATAAAAAAATGCAGACAGTTAACAGATTCGAACTATGAAATTATACTCGTCAGTATGACCAAAAAGATCTTAAAGAGTTTTTTAAGTCCAAGTGATCTCACCGGCGCGTCCATGACACCCGGTCATGCAGTATACAGTCGTGGCCAAAAGTTTTGAGAATTACATAAATATTCTTTTTCAAAAAGTTTGCTGCTAAACTGCTTTTAGATCTTTGTTTCAGTTGTTTCTGTGATGTACTGAAATATAATTAGAAGCACTTCATACGTTTCAAAGGCTTTTATCGACAATTACATGACATTTATGCAAAGAGTCAGTATTTGCAGTGTTGGCCCTTCTTTTTCAGGACCTCTGCAATTCGACTGGGCATGCTCTCAATCAACTTCTGGGCCAAATCCTGACTGATAGCAACCCATTCTTTCATAATAACTTCTTGGAGTTTGTCAGAATTAGTGGGTTTTTATTTGTCCACCCGCCTCTTGAGGATGACCACAAGTTCTCAATGGGATTAAGATCTGGGGAGTTTCCAGGCCATGGACCCAAAATTTCAACATTCTGGTCCCCGAGCCACTTAGTTATCACTTTTGCCTTATGGCACGGTGCTCCATCGTGCTGGAAAATGCATTGTTCTTCACCAAACTGTTGTTGGATTGTTGGAAGAAGTTGCTGTTGGAGGGTGTTTTGGTACCATTCTTTATTCATGGCTGTGTTTTTGGGCAGAATTGTGAGTGAGCCCACTCCCTTGGATGAGAAGCAACCCAACACATGAATGGTGTTAGGATGCTTTACTGTTGGCATGACACAGGACTTATGGTAGCGCTCACCTTTTCTTGTCTGAACAAGGCTTTTTCCAGATGCCCCAAACAATCGGAAAGGGGCTTCATCGGAGAATATGACTTTGCCCCAGTCCTCAGCAGTCCATTCACTATACTTTCTGCAGAAGATCAATCTGTCCCTGATGTTTTTTATGGAGAGAAGTGGCTTCTTTGCTGCCCTTCTTGACACCAGGCCATCTTCCAAAAGTCTTCGCCTCACTGTGCGTACAGATGCGCTCACACCTGCCTGCTGCCATTCCTGAGCAAGCTCTGCACTGGTGGCACTCCGATCCCGCAGCTGAATCCTCTTTAGGAGACGATCATGGCGCTTGCTGGACTTTCTTGGACGCCCTGAAGCCTTCTTACAAGAATTGAACCTCTTTCCTTGAAGTTCTTGATGAACCTATAAATTGTTGATTTAGGTGCAATCTTAGTAGCCACAATATCCTTGCCTGTGAAGCCATTTTAATGCACCGCAATGATGGCTGCACGCGTTTCTTTGCAGGTCACCATGGTTAACAATGGAAGAACAATGATTTCAAGCATCACCGACCTTTTAACATGTCAAGTCTGCCATTCTAACCCAGTCAGCCTGACATAATGATCTCCAGCCTTGTGCTTGTCAACATTCTCACCTGAGTTAACAAGATGATTACTGAAATGATCTCAGCAGGTCCTTTAATGACAGCAATAAAAAGAAAGTGGAAAGATTTTTGGGGGATTAACTTCATTTTCATGGCAAAGAAGGACTATGCAATTCATCTGATCACTCTTCATAACATTCTGGAGTATATGCAAATTGCTATTATAAAAACTTAAGCAGCAACTTTTCCAATTTCCAATATTTATGTAATTCTCAAAACTTTTGGCCACGACTGTATAAGCGAGCTGCTATTCAGCTTCCACACGCAGTCCACACAAACACTTGAACATGCGCGCATTCAATATAGACCTTAGCCTACATGTAATACAGAGAAGCCCTTCTTTATTTTAAGATGATTTTAATGTTTTAAGAACATAAAAATTCGGGCTACGCCGTTATAGCCAGATTTCCCAATTCATCTGATTATGAGATGAAATGTAGGCCTACCAGTGAAGATCGATGATCACATTTCTAATAATAAAAAACAACCGAGGCAAAATTATGACAAACAGAACCGATTCATTAATTTCATTAGTAATCTTTTTATTACACTGACTATAAAGAAATTACTTTCTTACCGTTCTCGTAATGTCGGATGAAATTCGACGTTGTTGTTGTCGTGTCAAAATCCTCGCGTTGTATACTCTGCATCTGGCAAATCATTTTTTATTTTCACGGTCCAGTTCAAAGTCCTTATAGCCAAACGTGACTATCTGTGGAGCTCGACTGTTGTCCGCCATTGTAACGGCCACAACTGTTTCAAGCTGCCAGGCGTGAGAGCAGTTTCCTCTCTATCGTAACTGCTCTTCAGTAATTGGACGTTACACCTTGTTAGGCGTGTTTGAGTTGAGCAACGTTAAAGGCACAGGCGCTGTAGTGCTGCTGAGTCACAATAATTATTTTAACTAATTTAATTTCTTTAATTTACTGCATTAAAAGTTCAAGTTATTGTCGAGTCTTCCATTTAAAGTCAAGTCAAGTCTCAAGTCACTTGCTCTCAAGTCAAAGTCAAGTCAAGTCATTTTCTTACCTCAATCAAGCAAGTCGCAAGTCCTGAAAATTGTGACTCGAGTCCCCCACCTCTGATTCTTGGAGCATCTCAGTAGTTCCCAGAAGTTACTACACTCTTAAAAAATGGCGCTATATTGCACTAGAAGTGGTTCTTGGCTCGTTATCACAGGGGAAGCCCTTTAAATGCTTATGTAGAACCATATCTTGGAGCTTCAGTGGTTCTTCAGAGACCCGCTGAATAACCACAAAGGGGCTTAACAAGTTCTTTATACAGAATTGGTGCTATATAGCACCATATTCATCCCAATGAACCGCTGAAGAACCTCTGAAGAACCAAGATATGGTTCTGTATAAAGCACTTAAAGTGGTTCCCCTATGAGCGTAGCACGGCAAACTTCTCGTTGTCCAGGACTCTCTCTCATCATACTGTGTGTTTAAGTGGATATAAGGCGAGAAAAAATATTTATTTATTTATAGTTGAGTATAGGATTCTTGCAAAATTGAAGGTTAAGTGCAATACCAAAACACATTGACGAGATATTATGGGTTTTACTAAATTTACAATTGTATTGTTACAAAGCAGCTGTACATGAGGCCTAATGACTATAAGCAAATCAATTAAAGTTATACCTGTAAAAACAAGTAAAGGTGAAAACACAGAAGACGGACACACCCACACATAAACACACACACACACACACACACACACACACACACACACACAGACACGCACGCACAGTGAAAGCACACATTTAAGATAATGGAGAGAGAAACAGGTCAAATGTTAAACAGACTAAATTCCTATATGCAAAATTAATTATGTAAAACTTAAAAATTTGAGCCCCCTCGGCCTGGCAAATAGTGCACAACAGTATGCAAACAAAGGCGAGGAACCCAACCGTTCAACCCTACAAGCCTCAAGATATTATTTAGACTGCAATCTGCTTCAAACAATCTCCTTTTGTTCCTTTAGATTCACAAATTCATAAATGTACTGTACATACATCAAAAATATTCAGCTAATGACACTAAGTGATTGATCATGTTGACACAAACAGAGTACTTTACTGGATTTTAACTGTGAGCAGCATGCATCTGAAGTGGTTTAACCAGAGGAAACTACTTATAATTAATCGACTTGATTTTATTATACATAACCGATATGGCCGATCATTTATTGTGCATCCCTAGTTCATACATATTCAAATAATAATATAGTACATTTTCTGATATAGAATATTTGAGAATGTGTCTGAATCTGAATAGGCTATAGTAACATTCATTCTTCCTCAAACACAAAAGCAAGAGTTACAGAGAATTTCCATAGTATTTCATGATAAAAATGATTACGTAGGCTTTTTGAAATGGGTTATTTATCAATTTCTGTTCCTCTTTCTGTTCCACCAAGAAATCCAGAACCAAGTAAAGTGGAGAATTATGCCAATATTACAAAGAAATTCAAAATTAAAGTTAGATTTTTGGAAAGACTTACTGATGATAGAAAATAATATGAATTGTGTGGACACCACGTTTGTAACACTCAAATACGTATGCAACGTGTCAAAAATGAACACTAAATGCAAGAAACAATGGTCTTTGGGGTACAATTAAAATGGCTGGTTCCTTGTTCATTTGCAAACAGAGTTCTTCAAAGCTTAATGCGGACTGATGTTTATTTTCTCTCAGCATCTTCTTCCCTCACAACACCTGTGCTCAAGTCTTTAAATAACAGGTTCTACAACTTCAATATACTGTATATAAATGTATTTTAGCAAATATCCGATATGTGTTTAGTGGTTTACTTTATTTTATCTATATTATAGTGCTGTCAATCGATAAAAAAATCTGATTATTCGCCAATAATCGCACTTAACATTAATGTTTTTAAATATACATTTGCATTCTTAAAATTTCACATTTCGTCTTCAAATTAATTGAGACAGCATAATTTTATGAATGAAAGCCAACATTTTGATATTACTGCAATGATGTCTCTATTAAATTGATTGGTTTTGAATTGATGTGAACATTATGTTTATATTCCTGTGTCCATTATGACGCAATATCATTCGTCTGTGAAGTTGGTTGGACAGACTTGTAAACCAGAAACTCCCCTACCCTCCCAGTTTCCAAGAATATCATTACATTAACACCCTCATCCGTCTTTTTTGTATATAAGTGTTTATGTTCAAGCACACAGTGGATTCCTTCATGTGTGGATCACAAATAAAAGTTCAGATATGAAGTCCTCTCATGTTCTACTGTTTGTTTTTGTTTGTCTGTTTGTTGTTTTGCAGATGTCCAGTCAAACAGGTATGATGCATTACATTTATTTCTTATGTTTCCATGAGCAGCTGACATTTATTTTTGTGAATTAATGTTGACCTGTCATTCAAATAGTTGGGCAATTTCCCACAATTTGGTAAAGTTTAAGTGTCCTGTACAAGTTTTAATAATAGTAATGTCTGATTTCAATAGTTGATCTAAAAGAGTAAGGAGCAGTTTATTACGTTACAAACTTTTATTCAACTAAATATTTGACTACTTGTAAGATTTTTTTCATGAACCGAGACAGCTCAAACATCAGCCTTTTCTGTGGAACCAGACCTTAGAGTTTTTCCTGACATTTTAATGACAATGTTTGCATCCCAGCTAACAATTTACCAGTTTTAACAAATCTCACTATTTGAGAATGTGTAAATTTGTTATCATGCACCCCCCATAAAACTTTATTTAACTCTAGATTATTTTTTGCAGAAGCTGTATATGAAAACATATATGCATATGCAAAAAATATAACTTAAATATATAAATATATTTTTGCTTTCTTTTAAAAACCGGACTGGAACGTTCTGGAATGTCAGGGAACATTTTTATTTTTTACAAAAATAACTTTTTTTTTACTGAAAAAAGTCCCTGAAAAGAACATTCTTAGAACGTTCTTTTTTGGTTAATCAAGAAAAATTCAAATGTATGTAAGTGAAATGAAATGCAGACCGTGTAGTCACAAATTTACCCGTCTTTGTCCACTCCATTGTCTCTGTTACACCGTGGACTGCAATTCTATATGGGGCAAATGAAGATTTTTACATTATTCGTTTATTAATCTTAAATAAAGATGTTTCTTAAGTCTCGTTTTTTTGCATTTTCTAGATGAATGCTTGCTTATGATTTCTGTAGAATTTTAGTCACTTCATGTTATACACCCAAACACTGGTTGCTTTTATCAAAATCTAAATTTAAGGTCCTTCACTTGGAACAAATAGGATTATATGTGATATGCAAATTGTTGCTGTTTGTCCAGCATGTTGTGTCCATTGTGTGGTTGCTGTGTCCACCCCGTAATTCATGTGTTAAGTATCATATATCATGTGTCATATTTTGGTGAACATTGATAAACAGTGGAAGGTTTTGAAATAAATTTAAAACTCAAAACTGAAAATGGTTTACGACGAATATCATTCACAATGTTTGTTATATTTCTGTTTAGACTCCGGTTCTTTTCTGATCCACAACAAGGATCACAACAAATGTGTGAATGTGGTTAATGCCAATGTGGTGCAGGCGGCAGCGTGTGATGTCTCTTCTGACGCTCAGCGTTTCCGATGGGTTTCATCTTCAAGAATCATCAGCATCTCTCTTAAACTCTGCTTGGGAGCTCAAGACATCAAAAACTGGGCGAAAATTATTCTTCTGCCCTGTAAAGAACACAGTCCTCTACAGACCTGGGAATGTAAGAACGAGACCTTGTTTGGAATAAAAGATCAACCGTTACACCTGCACTACGGCAATCGAGAAGAGTCAAACATGATGCTCTTTAATGGAACTGGCGCTTGGAGTCGCTGGCAGATTTATGGGAGTCAAGACGATCTGTGTTCTCATGGATATCAAGGTACAAGCAAACATTTACTACATCACTAACAGATGGATACAGAATTACTGATTTCATTATGAGTGAAAACCCATCGATATTTATCTCTCCTTCCTGTGATTCTTGTTTCTCGTAGAGATGTATACTCTGGGCGGGAATTCATTTGGAAAACCATGTCAGTTCCCCTTTAAGTTTAATGACAAGTGGTTCGCCGAGTGTATCGTGAAGGGAAGATCAGACGGCCGACTGTGGTGTTCAACTGAGACAGATTATGACACGGACAAGAAATGGGGCTTCTGTCCAACCAAAGGTAAGAAAATTACACTTTAAGCGAAATCCTTGAAACATTGTTTTTCTAGACAGTATATGTTTTCCCTTTAAAAGGCATCGTAGGATGGGACAGTGATCCAGTCAGTGGTGTTTTGTATCAGAGGAACACACAGTCAGTATTGACGTGGCATCAAGCTCGAACCAGCTGCCAACAGCAAGATGCAGATCTTCTCAGTATATCAGAACTCCACGAGCAGTCGTATATAGCAGGTACATACACATCTTCTGTACACACACACACACACACACACACACACACACACACACTGTACACGTGTCATTATTTGATACACTTTATATTTCAGGTCTGACAGATCACATGGGTTCAGTTCTATGGATCGGTCTGAACAGTCTTGACTTTGAGAGCGGCTGGCAATGGAGTAATGGAAACCCATTCAGATATCTCAACTGGGCTCCTGGTACGTCACGTGTATCTAGAAAGAGCAGCTGAATGTTGTGTAGATGAAGTCAATGTTGGTATTGTTTGACTGTAGGTCACCCGTCTCTGGAGCCGGGTCTGAACTGTGCTGCATTAAACGCTGCTAAAGCCTCAAAGTGGGAAAGTTTGTCCTCTAGTAAGAAGTTGGGCTACATCTGCCGCAAGGGCAATTCAACAGAGATCACACCTTCAACAGGTAAAACACACACACACACACAGAGCACATACTGTATTCCAGTGTCATTATATGTTTATCTGTGTGTGTGTTTGTCAGGTAAAGATCAGCCGATCTTCTGTCCAGCGGCGTGGGTGCCGTACGCCGGTCACTGTTATTATCTGCAGCGCTCTGAGAAGATGTGGAGCGACGCTTTGGCCGCGTGTCATAAAGAAGGATCAGATCTGGCCAGCATACACAACATCGAGGAGCACAGTTTCATCATATCACAGAGTGGATACTGTACGCTACATATTCTGATAAACAAACAAATAACTAATAGAGGATTAATAACCGTCATATATTTATACACATTTCTATCTCTGTCACAAAGCCAGTCTTACTTGTAACATTAGTTTTTGGTTTATTAACATTAATAAACTTTGGTTTTCATTTAGTTATTATTGGAAACCAAATAAATATCCAGACATTCAACAGTGAGCCAGATAGGCCTTTAGTTAAAACCAAATACAGAACAGGTTGTTTTTAATGAACCAATAATTTTGCATGCAAATTGCTTACAGATTGCAGGTTTTTGTAAAATGACCTTTAAAAAATGAGGATCACTGTAAAGTGTGATTAATATTTTAAATCCGACATTTGTAGGCCTATCGCTGAAAATATTAAACTAGAGTGTGTTTGTTTTCCTTTATTGAACTTGTCTGAAATGTGCGCGCTCTTTTTCAGCACGTGCTGCGTCATTTACAAATATACGCCGTGTGTCCACCGACGCGTTTACGCATGCGGCCGGCGTGTCTTTTCAATTGCGTTCAACTGTAACGCCGCGCTTTAAAACAAAAAAGCCACCAGTTAAAGTTTTTTACGCGATCAGAGACGGTGCTAAGCGTTCGACCGAGCGCCCTGAGTCGAAAAATGTCAACTTTGAGCAGAATGTGCCGAACTCCTGCCATTTTAGCCGCGTAAATGCGCCTCGGTGGACACGAACCCTCAGGGTCACTTCACTTTCCTTCACTGACTGACTTAAGTTCAGCCGTTTCTTTATAGTCTTCATTTAATAACCCAGACGAGAGAGTAAGTGTGTACTGTATGCTCTATGCTCATTTAGACATACCGAAACCAAACATTTTAGTGAATGCAACTTCTTTTAACTATTGAGAAGCTTGTAATTATTTTATCTATAATCCTTCCGCTGAATCTAGGTAAGACAAACATCACATTTTAGACTGAAGAGGCAGAGCCATAAATAGAGAGAGTTGAGACAACTCCGATGACTCCAATGGAACAGTTTTTTTCATAGCAAAGGTGGTTCATGGAGCCTTTCAATAGAGGGTGTGGAGGTGTCACTTTACCACGTGAACACCTGATTCCTTTGTAAGTCATAGGGAAGTCAGGATCACCGTCGAGTCCAGCTGCTTGTAGTTTCAGCAAATAATTGCTTGTTTTAGTCCCGGTTTCTCATATTCTCCTCAGCAATTTTGCAGTTTGTTTTACCACTCAAGGGGAACGTTTCCTGGCGCTCAAGGGAGGCGTGTCCCTGTGTGTCCCTGTGTGTCCCTGTGTGTCCCTGTGTGTCCCTGTGTGTCCCTGTGTGTCCCTGTGTGTCCCTGTGTGTCCATGTGTGTCCCTGTGTGTCCATGTGTGTCCCTGTGTGTCCCTGTGTGTCCCTGTGTGTCCCTGTGTGTCCCTGTGTGTCCCTGTGTGTTCATGTGTGTACCTGTGTGTCCCTGTGTGTCCCTGTGTGTCCATGTGTGTACCTGTGTGTCCCTGTGTGTCCCTGTGTGTCCCTGTGTGTCCCTGTGTGTCCCTGTGTGTCCCTGTGTGTCCCTGTGTGCTCATGTGTGTACCTGTGTGTCCCTGTGTGTCCATGTGTGTCCCTGTGTGTTCATGTGTGTACCTGTGTGTCCCTGTGTGTCCCTGTGTGTCCCTGTGTGTCCCTGTGTGTCCCTGTGTGTTCATGTGTGTACCTGTGTGTCCCTGTGTGTCCATGTGTGTCCCTGTGTGTCCCTGTGTGTCCCTGTGTGTTCATGTGTGTACCTGTGTGTCCCTGTGTGTCCATGTGTGTCCCTGTGTGTCCCTGTGTGTCCCTGTGTGTCCCTGTGTGTTCATGTGTGTACCTGTGTGTCCCTGTGTGTCCCTGTGTGTCCATGTGTGTACCTGTGTGTCCCTGTGTGTCCCTGTGTGTCCCTGTGTGTACCTGTGTGTCCCTGTGTGTCCCTGTGTGTTCATGTGTGTCCCTGTGTGTCCCTGTGTGTCCCTGTGTGTTCATGTGTGTCCCTGTGTGTCCATGTGTGTCCCTGTGTGTCCATGTGTGTCCATGTGTGTCCCTGTGTGTCCCTGTGTGTACCTGTGTGTCCCTGTGTGTCCATGTGTGTCCATGTGTGTCCCTGTGTGTCCCTGTGTGTCCCTGTGTGTACCTGTGTGTCCCTGTGTGTCCCTGTGTGTCCCTGTGTGTACCTGTGTGTCCCTGTGTGTCCCTGTGTGTCCATGTGTGTCCCTGTGTGTCCCTGTGTGTACCTGTGTGTCCCTGTGTGTCCCTGTGTGTACCTGTGTGTCCATGTGTGTCCCTGTGTGTCCCTGTGTGTCCCTGTGTGTTCATGTGTGTACCTGTGTGTCCCTGTGTGTCCCTGTGTGTCCCTGTGTGTCCATGTGTGTCCCTGTGTGTCCCTGTGTGTCCCTGTGTGTCCCTGTGTGTCCCTGTGTGTTCATGTGTGTACCTGTGTGTCCCTGTGTGTCCCTGTGTGTCCCTGTGTGTCCCTGTGTGTCCATGTGTGTCCCTGTGTGTCCCTGTGTGTCCCTGTGTGTCCCTGTGTGTCCATGTGTGTCCATGTGTGTCCCTGTGTGTCCCTGTGTGTCCCTGTGTGTCGCTGTGTGTTCATGTGGGAAAGTGACGTCAATGTATACCCTCTATAAAAAACTACTTTCTGGAACTATTTGAAGGCTCCTTGAATTGCGTGACATGTAAAGATGAAAAAACTTCCGTTGTCGCGTATCTCTCTCTCTCTCTCTCTGAAGATAACTTGTTTATTCATCTATATTGTGAATGTGAAGTCGTCATTGGTTATTTTTCACAATAAGCTTACTCCAATACCCAAATACATTGTGTGATGCTGGGGTAACTGACAGTGCAGTATTTATTAGTTATATTGTTTAAATGAATTTGAAATAGAAAATATTAAGCAATTTTTCAATATTTTAATCAAAAGATTAATCCACCCCCAACATATTTGTTCAAGTAGTTTTATTTGTTTGATTTTAATAGAAGGTATGAGTGTTTTGAATCCTGTTTGTGTTGTGTAGTGTCCAGTGATGAGCTGTGGATTGGTCTTAATGATCAGAACATTCAGAATCTGTTTGAGTGGTCAGATAGAAAACACGTCACCTTCACCAGATGGATTGTTGGAGAACCTTCACACATCAACAATCGCATGGAGGATTGTGTGCTTATGAAGGGAGAGGTGGGTGCTTCTTTCAGACAAATTTCCTGACAAATGTCTCAGGGGGGGCTACTTTTGCTATTATGGCTAAAATGACCCGTTTATGGGTCAAATAATAATAAATAAAAGTCAGATAGCTAACTTGACAGTGTTACATAGCATTGTTTAATTTGGTTTTCCTGTTCAAACACTAAAGGGCAACACCAGACATGACTTATACATACTGAACAGTATTTTTGTGAAGCTTTATCAATTTAAATGTCTCAAATACAATACATTTATATCCACAATAAAACACTTCCACGGTGGCCATCAACAGATACATTGTCATCTACTAGTTAAATCACAGTCTACAATTTATAGCCATCATGGATGCCATAGCGATAATCAAATCATAACATATTATATTATCATCAAAACTGTGATTAATCAAATCTTTCCAGAACGTATTTAGTATATTTGGCTGGCAATATGCAATTAATACAACTATTTACAATCCAACATTTGGAGAGTACAACATAACCCAACTCACCATTTAACAACACACTCACTCATCACTTGTATTGAAATTTAACTAATAATCAATTTTTTCGTGTGGCTAAAGCAGGGCGGTGCACTATCGCCCACTATGTGCCAGCCACAACAGTGTTGCATTTCATTAGACACGGTGATGTTTGTGAGTTTGTTCTGCTGGTTTTGTGTGTATTAGGAGGGAAAGTGGGCAGATGAAGCATGTGAAGCAGCTCATGGTTACATCTGTAAGAAGAAAGCTTCCATTAAACCTGAAGGATCCACACACATGATCAGTCCTGGATGTCCTGCTGTGAGTCTACATTATGACATACTCTTATAAACAAGAATAAAATAAATAATAAAATGTAAATAAGCAACAAAATATGATGCATTTTTTTATTTCAATCACAAACCGATTTATTGTTTCACTGTATGACTTCACACTTGTTCGGTAAATACAGTATGCGCATGTAGATTGTATTGAAGGAATGGTTTGGTGACCGTGTCAATGTCTCCACAGGGTTGGTTCAGGTTTGGATATTACTGTTATAATGTTGCCATGGAAACCAAAACTTTTGATGATGCCAAACTGACATGTGAGCAGAGCGCAGCGAGTCTGGTGGATGTTGCCAGCAGGTGATGTACATGATGTTTACTTGCAAGACCTTAAAGATAAATTTAAAGATAAAACATTCTGGTATCATTCACTCACCCTCTTGTCATTTCAAACCTGTATGACTTTCTTTCTTCTGCAGAACACAAAATAAGGTATTTTGAAGAATGTTGTTAACTGGCCCCCATTCACTTGGATTAGTTTTGTGTCCATACAATGGAAGTGAATGGGTTCTAGTGCTGTTCCGTTACCAACTTTCTTCAAAGTCTTCTTTTGCATTCTGCGGGAGTAAGAAAGTCCTAAAGGTTTGAAATGATAGGAGGGTGAGTGAATGATGACAGAATTTGTTTCTGGGTGAACTGTTACTTTTGAGGTAACAATTTAAATTCGACCTGCCATGTACCGCATAATTACAGATATAACAGAATTTACAGCGTAACTTATTGTGACAAGAATGCACCTCTACAGTAAATATCTGTAGTTAACAGAGAACAACATGCATGGACTACAGCACAAGCACACAGTACATCATTGCATCATCCCTGCATTATTGTTGATTCACTATAAGTTTGTGTTGTTTACATAAGCACGTACGCGCTGACATTTGACAGAGTTTTACTTACCGCGTGCAGTTCATGTCTGGCATCTTTTTACGCTGGGACCGCTCCATTTATCAGTTTAAAACCATCTCCAAATCCGGTGTTAAATCCACCGTTTATATTACATTCATCACCCAAATGCAGTGGGTGCAATAGAGAGCTGAAGTTCAGTACAACGAAGGAAGTGCATTGATGGACAGGCTCTTGCTGAAAATATGTGATACGTCCAACTCGTTTTTTGACAAGATGACCATGTTAAGCTTGTGGAGTCAGCAGGTTTAACATTGTAGAGAAGTCAGAATGCATGAAACACTGTTGCACCACCCCTTTAACATAAAGTTTAGATTGTGTTTCAGTTCTTTTTTACCCTTAATGACAAAATGACAGCGAGAGTAAAACAGTGTTGTGTGTTTGCTCATCAGGTATGAGAATGCGTTTCTCATCAGTCTAGTTGGTCTTCGGCCTGAGAAATATTTCTGGATTGGTCTGTCTAATACTCAACAGTTGGCGCTCTTCCAGTGGACTGATGGTGTTAAAGTCAAGTTTACACACTTTAATGTCGGCATGCCAGGTGTGTTGAGGAGTTTCATGCAGGTCTGCAGCTTCATGAATTTCAGATCTCTCTTCTCATGTCGTTGTTTTCTGATGTTCAGGTAGGCACCAGGGTTGCGTGGCAATGTTAACAGGATCTTCAGCAGGATTATGGGATGTTCTGGCCTGTAACACTAAACAGAAATACTTCTGTAAGAAAATGGCAGAAGGAATCACTATAACCCCAGAGCCTCCCACCACACAACCTCCCAGCTGCCCAAAAGACTGGATTAAAAAAGATCCACACAACTGCATTCAGGTAAACGTGAACACATAACATTCCTCTGAAACTCTGAGCGTGTGTAACAGCTCCAACCAAAGACTAAACTAGCAAACTATTAAAAACATTAAAAACAATTCTTTTTTTCTTTTGTAGTGGTGCATAAGCCACACTTTAGACTTTTCATTGTATTTTTGTGGGAAGTCACTGCCAGTACTATTGCAGCCTGTTTACAGCAGCTTAACTGTATATGTACCTTACAGTAATATGACTGTATACTATAATAATAAATAACATAAAAACTGAGACATCAGATCATGCTAGTGATATGGACCTGTAATAATCACCAATTTTATCTTATTTTATTATATGTAGCAGCAGATTACCAATAAAGTGCATAAACATTAGCCGCTTAGCCGCTATGCCTGCGGATTTGAACCGTTTGTGAAAACATCATTAAACACTCATTCGTCTAAAATCGTGAGTCCTACACACACAAAACCTGATATAACATGTAGCATTGTCTGAATGATTTTCTCTTTAAATTCAATATCTTTATTAACCAAATGCAATTTTTATTTAAAATCATACATTCTCACCTAAAAATGTCTTAAAACAAAATTTTGTGACATTTATTAGTAAATTTTCAAACTTTTGCTGCTGGCAGTGCATGTTAAACTTTGGAAATATTTCTCCTCAGCAGCAACGCTAAAGCTTAATCGAAAATTGAAATAAGCGAAACTAAATGTACACCCGATTTATTAACGTTTCACTAGGTATTCTACAGAAAACACTTTTTAAGCAGTTCTTATCTTCAGTCGCTCACTTCCACAGGTGTCGCTCTGTCAGACCAACGGTCATGCTCAGGCCAGGATTGCCAGCTCTGCTGTTTTTACAGTAAAATACGCTTTCACAGTAGTCATTTCAAATTTGGCGTCACGCTCGCATGCTTAAGTTATCCTTTTCCTGTTTCTTAAACAATTTGTAATTACACTTTTAAAATGTTTCTATACAGTATGTAAAATTTTAAGTGACACATTTTTAATATCTTCACTGATAAAAGTCAGTCTTCAAATACAGTAGCACTACTGCTGTTGTGTCAATAGTAGAGTACTGTTAACTACACTGTATGTCACTATAAATTACAATGTTACGTCACAAAAACACCCATATGCAATGCATATTACAGTAATAAACAGCAAAAACAATATTAAAGTGTTTTGCTGGGCATTTTGTAGTAAGTAGCTTCAAAATTACAGCAAAGTCTAACTTTGTATGTTTTCATTAAAAAAAATTGTCAACACATGTCATTTCCCATGAGCAAAATCATTTTCTTGTGAGCTCGACCTAGTAAAATGTGTTCTTCTGATTATGACTTAAGTGTCTTGCAGTCTCAACATTAAAGAGTAATTTTACTTTTAGTGCCATTTGTAGCAAAGAAATGAAAGATGTTTTAGATGTTTAAATTCCTTTAAATTCCGCTCAGGACAGTCACAATGTGTTTGTATTTATTAGGTCTACAGACCGCAGAAGTACGAGAAGAAGACTTGGTTTGAGGCTCGTGATTTCTGTCGAGCTCTTGGTGGTGATTTAGCAAGCTTCCACTCAGATACAGAAATGAATACGATACCGTAAGTGCGGTTTTTCCACAACATTTCGTAGTGCTTTTGAGTATTGCCAGGAAGGCTGTGTAAAATGTCAAATCTGCCCCCTTCAGTTTATGAGTTTGATTTGATTTGAGTTGGCCACACTCTACAGGACATTGAATTAAAATGACAGGAAGAGGAATTGACTGATTTTATGGCATTTATTTTATATTACTTCTTAAGTTAATACTGTCAAAACAAGTAACAGTCAACATGTCTACAGAATTATTATTGAAAATAGAAACTTCTTTAAAAATCTTCTATTGTTTTCCTCGTCTGTTATGGACATTCAATTTATTTTACACTGTAAATCATTAAATTAGAGAATTCCTAAATTAGAATTTAAAAACGCCTGCTAGTTGCTTGCGGTCTGAACGGGGCTTGAGATAGGCAAAGTCTATTTTGCTGGAGTCCCGCTAATCACTTTATTCTCCCGCGATCTGCACACACGAGTGTCTTACCGCCCACACCCATCAAATCTTGTTGCAAAGCATTCCTCTTCTTGTTTTATTTATTAGTGACGTCATCCACTAGTCAACGTAGACTCTGCTTTTATCACATAAGTATCGACTTCAAATAATCTGAATCTTTTGTGAAATGTTCCCTGCAGACCAGTACAGCAAGTATAGAAGAATTTTAGTTGTGTCATTTGACCTTATTGCAGGTATTTAAGAGGACGCCCGGTGTGGATCGGCTTCACTTCACTGGACAGTAATTCTGGCTATGTGTGGTCAGATCAAACTCCTGTAAGTGATTTCTTACGACTCTCTCTCTGTCTGATTTTATTGTTCCTCCCAAACGATGAGCACTTTTCCACCATTACGTCAAACCGTTCCAAGCACGGTCTGAAACAGTTTACAGTTATGTTTTTACATGAGCCTGACTCGGCCCGGCACATTTACACAACATCCTCTGCCCAGAATTTTTAGCACGGTTGTCTAGAATGGGTATCGAGACGTCGCTACTCATGATAGGTCGCTCATCAGTTGCCTAATTACCATTTTCTATCCGTAGCCACGGAATGGAATGGTTCAGAAACGGGAAAGGTTCGGCACAATGGTGAAATAGCGCTCAACTTTTTCCTAAAGAAAAAGTTAGCTTTCCTGTAGCACAGTGGTAAGAGCAAGGTTGTGGGTTCGATCCCAGGGGATTGCAAATACCTATGTAAAATGTATAGGATAAAGCAATGTAAGTCGCCTTGGATAAAAGCGTCTGCCAAATGCCTAAAAATGTAAATGTAAATGTACTTAAATAGATTTTTTAAACATACACATGTTTTGTTACATGTGCTCGGTCTGTAATTGTGCGTGTTTGTGTATTTTCAGTCGGATTATGAAAATTGGCACTATGGGCAGCCAGACAACGACAACAACAATGAGAACTGTGCAGAATATGGCTATTACCACGGGTGGAATGATAGAGATTGTCAAGCTTCTATTGACTGGACCTGTCAGATTCCAATAGGTACACATGCAGAAATATACACACATAAAGGGACACACTTTGTTTGTGAATGTTTGTTTTTATGTGTATTAACATCTCTGAAATGCCACCTTTGAATTCTGTTCTTTCAACAGGTATCACTCCAAAATCCCCACCGACGTCAGTAATTCAAGGTACTTACAGATTGTGTTTACATATATACTGTACGTTGTACAAAAATCTTTCAAAAACATTTTGCGGCAATACATCACATGATCATAGTTAAAACCTAACGTAGATTCTGTTGTTTTTATCTTTTGATAGAATATAATAAGACATCTGATGGTTGGATCGTTTTCAATGGCAGTCAGTACTTTATTAATAATGATCTGCTCTCTATGGAAGAAGCTCGAGCGTTCTGTAAGAAGAATCACGCTGATCTTGCGGTCATCACTGATCAAATCGAGAGATTTTTTTTGTGGAAGCAGGTAAATCAAACGTCTTTTCACAGAGAACTTCAGTAAGTGCCAACGTTGAATTTGCACCTTACATTAAGTGCACTAGATAGGGAAAGGTTAGGATTTGACTGTGTAAATATGCTGTCCATTGGGGCAAATGAAGCCTGACTTCGTTTCAGAGTGTTTACCTTGTGTGTTTGTAGGATGTCCCTATGTGGAAAGAACCAAAAAACAATTTTTCTATTTGTTCATATTGTCTCGGTTAAGGCTTGACACACTAGACTCTTAAAACAAAGGTGTTTCACAACGGAATTGAAGAACCTTTTTGTCTACACTCTTAAAAATAAAGATGCTTAAAAGGTTCTTCACAGTGATGCCATAGAATTGCCATTTTTGGTTCCACAAAGAACCATTCAGTCAAAGGTTGAGGAACCATCTCTTTCTTACCTCTTTATGATCTGAAGAACTCAATGCAATTCAATTCAAGTTTATTTATATAGCGCTTTTCACAATGTGCATTGTTCCAAAGCAGCTTTACAGGGGCAAACAGGAAAAACAGAAAAGGTAAAACACAGCACAGTGCATGGTGTTTATAGAACAAGCAAGATCATTCTAATAAATAAATAAATAAATGCAGTCTCCCGGTGATACATACAATCTGTTAATATGTATATTCTACTATATACTACACTGTACTGTACAATGTCTCTTATATGTTATTATCCCCCATTTTCTGTACAATAGTCTTTATTTTATATATGCATATTTTATAATCTTTTAGACTGTAAATCATATTATATTGTATTGTCATTGTGTTGAATGTGTGTACTAGAAGCTTTCGACACCAAAGAAAATTCCTTGTGTGTGCAAGCACCTTTGGCTATAAAGCTCTTCTGATTCTGATTCTGAAGGAATCTTTGACTGAATGGTTCTTTGTGGAACCAAAAATGGTTCTACTATGGCATTGCTGTGCACATCCTTTTAAGCACCTTTATTTTTAAGAGTGTAAGCTGATGATCGGTCCATGTCAAGCGGTCATTTTTTGACACTTGGACCATGTAAGCAGCCTTTATTGAATCGGTGAATGATTGAGCCCATTGATGTGAAATTGATTATTGAAATCAAACTCTGATTTCAATCTTTGATATGGTCTTAATCAATATTAAATATATCAAAGTTGTATTTTTACAGAATGTTCTTTATGTAGAATGATGTAGAAAACAGTAAAAACAAAACATGCCTTGAGATTGGGTTTTGAAGGCAGGGTCACAACTTGTTTTATATCTCTAACTCTTTATGATGAAGAAACGTTCACAAACTTTTGAGTATGACTATCTGGTATGTCTTTACAGATAGACCTGTCAAGGGAATCAGAAGATTTCTACTACATCGGGATGTTTGTAGAGTTGGATAAATCATTTAGGTGAGTGTATAAGACTAGGACTTGAGGTGGATGCCCGAATTTGTTTTTGTTTTCTCCCCTAATGTGACCCGTACATGGCAATTTGTAACATTGTTCAAAGTAGGGAAGGAGACGGGAACCGGCGAACATTTAACAAACTTTAATCAAAATAAACGAACAACAACACGGAAGTAAAAGACCGGCAGGCACCTCACGGTCGACTACCGGCCATAAGAACATAAATACAAACATGTCTGGGCCCGGTCCTCTCTCCTCGTACACTCTGCCGCTCGTCCAGCTCTTAATTTATTAATGATCACAGACTTTTAAGTATGACATGCATTTCTATTTCTTTTTTTGTCAAAACCTTATACAAAATTGACCATGTTCTTCTCCAAATTGACAGTAAGAACTGTTTAAACTATACTGTACTGTATGTTTTTCAGTTTCTGCTTCTTTCATTTGTTTCAGTTCAGTTTCTTTGTTTTAATACAAAATTTTAGAGATGATACATCAGTAAGCTTCTTTTACAGACTTATGTTCATTCGTGTAAATTATTAAGACAATGATATGATCCATTAACTTGCGCTTCTTTGCTGCTGTCTTGAGTCACACACCATTAAGAGCAAAACAACTTTTGATGTTTGAATTTAGAACCCGAGACGTTCCTCACACACAGATCATTAAATACAATTAAAATTGTAAATCAATCATGTGCCTACTAGGTATTGTTAAGCGGGCCAAAATTATTCATGTTTTGCTTTTTATGGTCTATTTGTAGCTGGATGGATGGATCACCTGTTGTTTACACTGCCTGGGGTCACAATCAACCCAATTTTGGCAACAATGATGAGAACTGTGTGAGCATTTACAAGGAAACGGGTAAGAACCTCTTTAGAGCCGTTCCTGTATGATGTTAACGTGTCAATGAAAATAAAGATTAATACAACTAGGGGTTTAAACATTTAAAGATCGTTCTTTTCAGTGGATCCATCACAAATCATCCCGTTTTAAATCAATCTTACAGTTTTTCTGCAGTTGCATGATGTGTGAAACCATATAACACACGTTTTGGATGCTAAAGACTGTTTGTGACACTTAGATTTAGACAGTGGGCGACTAAATCAACATTTCATGCTGTTTTGTGGGCAAAGTCCTATAGAGTAGCATTTTATAAGTAAACTTATTATTATAATTTAAGGTTTTAGTATTCTACTCATTAACTATTTTGCATCACTAATAGTGATCACAAATAACAGTTTGTCATTTGTTTTCTATCACTGTTTTGACTTCATTAAGACAAGTAGTTTCACATTCATTGGACAGTGGTTCTTAAACTTTTTTGTTGCAATTCCCCGTTTGTGTAGAGTGCATCGCCTTGCGGCCCCCCAAATAAAGACTTATAATCTTAAACTTATCATTTTAATAGACCTAAAAATATATTCATCTGGTGGTCTTATTTCTCTGATGTTCGATTGCATATAATTTACGATACATTTCTATATTTCATAAAATGCCACAAAATTTGTGGCCCCCCTAGATCTATCTTGGGCCCCAGTTTCCACTGTATTAGGGTGAAGAAACAGTATCGTAACTTTGTTGTAAACTTTGCGATCCTATTGCTCTACTTTGTGCTAGAGTGCTAGAACTAACAAGCCGTAACAGAGAAAAATAACCAGCATTTTTTGCGCCGTAAAATCCCTCAATGCACAGCTAACCATAGATGATTCCTTACATGTGATCCTAAACATGTTCATGTTTTTGTAGGGATGTGGCATGATATCAGCTGTGGCATGTTGTTACCCTCTGTCTGTAAAAGAAGTTCAGATTTTGTCAACACCACAATGTCTCCGTCTACTGTAGCGGCAGGCGGCTGTGTTCCTGGATGGAAGCGCTTTCAGGGAAAAGTGAGAAAATTATTACAGTCCAACAATAATATCTGCTTAATATTTCAATCTTCCCAATATTGCAGATTCTGAAAGGGATAGAAAAAATAGAAATGTTTTATTACCTAATATTGAATTATCTCTTAATGTGCCAAGCACATCATGTTCTCTCTGCTGATTCCTTTAAAATGACCCTTTGTTAGAAATGCAACCCACTATAATTCTGAGCGTTTGTGTTTCCAAACAGTGTTATCATTTTTTTGATAACGAGATGTCGTGGCATATAGCACGAAATCACTGCATTTCACTTGGAGGTAATCTGGTGTCCATCCAGAGTCACAAAGAGCAATGTGAGTATTACACTGAAGCTGTTATCTGTTCTTCTCCTTCATACATGAGTTATGTTTAAGATGTAAAATGAAACCTGAGGATCTGTGTAGAAAGATTCAAGATAGGGAAGGAAGGAGGCGGGAACCGGCAAACATTTAAACATTTAATAACAGAAATAATAACAGCCAGCGGCCCCTCACGGACGACCGCTGGCGAAATAACATAAACATAAATACAAACACAAGTTCGGGTCCGGTCCTTTCTCTTCGACGGTCCGGTCGCTCGTTCCTCTTATATGCTCCCAATCTCCTACGTGATTCGAGCCCGGTGTGCGCACAGCTGCCGCTCATTCACAATTACTCACCGGACTCGAACCACGGTCTCGCCCCGCCTACTCTACTACAATGTGTTCTCGAGAATAATCTGTTCTCTGATCTTTTCTTTAGTGTTTCTCACAACTCTAATGCTCACTTCTGCTGATGACGTGTGGACCGGATTGAATGACGTCAATTGGGAGATGAAGTTTGTGTGGACTGATGGTAAAAGCGTCAGATTCACAAACTGGATGAAAGGTCAACCTGTGTCACAGCCCGAGTCAAGAGTCGTCTTTGATGAAGAGGCAAGTGTGCATGATGTCAGTAAAAAACAGCCTTGTTTGAGCTCATTTTAAAGTATTGACTGTTAATTGTCAGAGGGCTCATAATTTAAGAACAACTCCATGCACAAGTAAAGTATCGTCATCAAACTTCACTGGGCTCTTGTCTTTGATTCTTAAGAAGACGTTTTATAATGAACGCTTAGTTCTGGGGCCAGTTGCATTAATCTGTTTAAAACTAGTCTTAAAAGTTTGTTGTCTAAATTTTTCTGTTATTTTTTAAGTCCATTGCTTAAAATCTTACATCGGTAATTAAGACAAAAAAATAAGACTGATGGACTCCTGACTAACTTTTCTTTATGACCTTTGTTGTCATGAAAACCAATAAACTGTCAACTGCTCTAGATTGAAAAAGTGGCCTGCTATAGCAAATTGTTTTTAGAAATAGACAAAAAAAAGAGTTTTTTAAGGAGTCCTGTAGGGACATGGGGACATTAAAGGGACATTTCCATGCCTCGAAACATTAACGCGGCTCAAGACGAAACGTGATTGGTTGCTTTACCTTTCAGTCATATGACATTTTGGGTGCGCATTGCCCAAAGAAAGTGTCAGTATGTAGTAGTAGACTACTAATCACTTGACCGTGGATTTTTAATGTAAGATACTACATATGGATTTCTACAGCAGTTTAGATGTTGCTTTAGATCATAATGTTCCTTTTCTGTTTTAGGAAGACATGCGGCTTAAATTGTTTCACCATCACTTCTTAGGTCAGATTGAAAGTCAGGTGGGTTACTAGTCCAAAGGACATGTGGGCATTTCTTCAACTGTCTGTGTGGAAGCAATTTACAAGAAATGTTTTGGAAATTGATTAAGCATCGAGCTTTACACTATTAATCTGAACTCTTTTCCATGCAGAAATATGACTGTGTTGTCATGGTTAGAAATCCACAGAAGATCACTGGTGTGTGGAAAGTTGAAGTGTGTGCGAATGCGAGACGATTCATCTGCAAGAGGAACACAGGTCAATATGAAACTACATCAAACATACAGTATATGAAATAAAGATATAATCACATTTCCTCACTATATGGATGTGACGATTCACTGTAAGCCAGTTGAATATTGATTATAATTAGGGCTGTCAACAATTAATCACGATTAATCGCATCCAGAATAAAAGTCTGTTTTTACACAATGGATGTCTGTCTACTTTGCATATTAATTTAGTATTTATAAACACACACATGTACACACACAAAAATATATTCAGAAAATGTTTACATGTATTTATTTATACTTGCTAATAATTTAAATGATATATAAATGTTTATTAATATTATTATACATTTTTTCTGAAATAAAAGCGTATGTTTTATAAAAACACAATTAAAATGCACTTTACACAGACATACATTATGTAGACCCAAACTTTTATACTGGATGTGCTTAATCGTGAATAATCATTTGACAGCCCTAAATAATATTTGAGCATTCAAGCCGGTTGAGACAATATTTGAATCGCATTACATGTTTTGGACAGCAGGAGCCTCTGTGTTCACTGCCATCTTGGAGAACATGGATATGCTGATATTTCTTAAATGTAAAAAACACAAGAAAAGATCAGCTTGTGAATCGCATTGCATCGTGAGCTGAGCGAATTGTTACATCCCTATTCATCACATTACTTTAAGGTTGTTAGCTTTTCCTACTGTAGCTTTGGTTGCTCTTATATTATTTATAAACAAACCCTGCAGTAACAGCCGAGAGAGATGCTCCGCTGCTTCACTTCTATTGGTAGTCGCTCCCGAAAGACGCTCTTCATTTGCATAAAGTTGATTAAATCTAAACGTTGTTGTGACAATAGACATGCCCACTTCCTGTGGCAAACGGTCACTGTTGCTCGTGTCGCCGGATGTCACCAAACTACCATTGAAACAAATGAGATCATGTCGCTGCCAGTCGCTGATGGTGTGAACGGGTGTAACTGTACATGAGCTGTGTTAGATGTGTGAGTGTGTTTGTGTATGTTTTGTAGACTCTCAGCTGTCTGCTCCCGTGACCACAGCAGTGCCGCAGAGATTCTTCAGTCTGGGCATGGATTCATACAAGGTGCAGCAGGTGAAGATGAGCTGGGATGAAGCCAGAAGAGAGTGTAAAGCGGATGATGCTGATCTTGCTAGTGTGCTGGACTCCATCAGTCAGGCGTACAGCAGCCTCAGAGTCGACACCATCAGAGAACCTTTGTGGATCGGCCTCAACAGCAACCTGGTACTCAATTCATCTCACAATGCCGAACGCATGATTTGATCTGTTATTTGGTTCAATTCAATCTGTTTGCTCCAGACAGGTGGACGGTATCGCTGGGTGGATAACTGGCTTCTAAGCTACAGTAAATGGGCCGCAGGAGAACCCAGAAACAATTTAGCTTGTGTTTATATCGACACGGATGGCGACTGGAAAACTGCAGCGTGCAACAACACATATTATTCCCTCTGCAAACGATCAAAAGGTATTTCATTCTACATTCTACAAATGATAATTAGATTTTCCCCTGTTCATGTTTACATAAGGATTAAAAGTAATTCTTACAAGAGTCTTGAAGTAAATCACTCATATGCAAAATGTCTCCCAACATTACAAACGTGTTCTTTAATTTGGAGGTACATTGTCTTTTAAAGTCCCCATGAACCGGAAGTTGCGGTCGTTTTTACTTCCGTATTCTGACACATTTTCGAGTGAAAATTTATTTTAAAGGAGAACATTTGTGGGCGTGGCCTGCGTTTTTCACCACAAATTGATTGGATGTGTAAAACAGCTGTTGCATTGATTGTGAAATGAAACTGGCAGCAGACTGACAGCTGAAGGGGAGGAGTTAAAGGCCGTCTAGTTTGTGTCATTTGAGATGGATAGTCATTTCAGGGCGGAAGTGCATTTTCAGATTTCAATTGAAGATTATGAGGGCACATGAATTTGAAAAAGAAAATGATCCACATCGATTAGCTATTTACTATAAACACTGCAATATTCATGAAAAAATAAGAATTGTCATTTTTCATTTCACTGGGACCCTAAGCATGAATCATAAAAATATTAACATTGACCACAAAGGTTTTAACAGTGTGTTACTAGTACATTTCTCTATATAGAACATTTGGTTTCGAATGCTGAAGCGATTTATTTCTGGCTATTACATTTAAACCTGCATTTGTCTTAGCGATTGGGCGCCAATATATTCAAACACATCCTTACAGTTTCTCATATTAGTGTTATAATTGTCAATTTAACTCCTATCGCCGCCCCACAGTTATTGCCCCCACAGATCCTCCTCAGCTGCCGGGTAACTGCCCCGAATCAGATCAGCACATAGGTTGGATCTCGTTTAGAGGACACTGCTATACATTCATGACCTCTCGGAGGGAAAACTGGGATGATGCCACAGTGGAATGCATGAGAAAAGGTGAGTCATTTCTTTAAATACCAATTAGATAAGTAAATGTCACATGAATCCTATCGTACTGAGTGCTTGAAAAAACATGGGACAGGAGTGATATTCATCGAGGCACAGAAAGACACAGATGGCATCGACAGTGAGTTTTCTGTGATTTCAGGTGCATCTTTAGTCAATATTGAGGACCCGATAGAATCAAAGTTTATCCGTCAGAATCTGGAGATCCTTCAAGATGAAGTCGGCTCAATCTGGATCGGAATGCACCGCAGTCATACGGGTCAGAACGTGTCTTCATTTAAATCAATCAAAAACTCAAAATTATCCAGAGAAGAGAAACAGAATGTGATGTTTGCGTGTCACAGGTGAATGGATGTGGATTGATAGTTCGGTTGTGGATTACACAAATTGGAAACCGCGGACGCCAAATAACGCCGGTGACTGTGTGGAAGTTCAGTCAAACTCTGGAATGTGGAGCAACAGCAACTGTAATAATCGCAGAGCTTATATCTGCAAGGCTCCTAAAGGTTCGTCAAACTAACAACACAATATACAGTACGCATTCATATTACATTATCTTATGTAAAAATCTACATTTGTGCTTCTTTTGTAGTCATACCACCAACAGAGAAGCCAACAGTGTCAGGTGTGTAGAACTACTGTAGATCTAGAAACTTTCTTTCAGCTAATATCAGTGAAATCATGCATTTATTGTTGTATTGCAGCATTAACAGAGAATGATGTAGAAGAGACGTCTCACAGTTCGTCTGGCATCGCTATAGGGGTGGTGTTGATCATCATCGCTGTTGCAGGTGTTGCCAGCGTTCTGTACTACAAGAGAATTCACAGACCTTTGATTAGACAGCATACTTTTGACAACAGACTCTATAACAACTCTGATCTTTCAGAGCCTCTTGCCACTTTTAATAGTAGTGGCAACAATGAACAAAATGACCACAATTAACACATCAATACACAATGGCACTAATTTTGAATGAAATGCACACAAGCCGTATTGAAACATGTACAGTAGATATGCTGAGAATACAGACCCGACAGCAGACACCTGTTCTGATATAAATAATATGATCTTTCATAATAATTAAGATAGTGGAAAGATATATGTACTCATATTTACTGGATGTTACACCCCAGAGGAAACACTTTGCGATGTGATTATATGAAGCAGAATATCATTCCATTGCCAGCGAGTTAGACACAAACTTGTTGTTTTTCTGGCAGCATTTAAGCTTTTGATGCATGTTGAACCATTCTTTTGAATTTATGTTTTTGTGCTAACACTGTACAGTAAAGTTTCGTTTGATTCCTGAGTTAACATGAAAAGTGCTTCTGTAGCAAATAAATTTCAACATTTACGAATACACACTGTATCTTGTATTAGTTTTAGTTTTCGTTCAAACTTTAAACAAGCAAATGTATTAATACAAACATGAACCTAGAAAAAGATTAAAAGATGCTTTAAAAATATGTTGCTCGTTGTTATGTAATGTTAGCAAATACATTAGGTAAAGAATAATTGAACAGACCGGAATCAATTATTCCGCTGATACCAGTTACCACACCACAGGACATTGTTCAAATGTTTAATTTCAATGTTTGTCATGCTTTCATCTTTAAAATGTTGTTGATGGTAAGGACATCTCATTTCCGTTATAACTGAACGGACTCGGAAGCTTGAGCCACGTGTGTGTTTGTTAGTGTTTGTGCGTGTGCGAGATCTTGCGGACACCTGCGTGTTTGTGGTAATGGGACAGAAAAGCCAGTTATGATAAATTATTTGTTTCTCGTATTTTTTTTATCTTTCCACAAAAAAAATAATAAAAAAAAATAACGCAAACTTTTGTAAGAGTAGGTTGATCAAAATATATTTGAAATCAGTAGAGGATTTCAGTGTTTACGGTTCAATGCATTTTGTTTTTCTATTTAGTTATTTTATTTATTCAAGTGCCGACTGCTCCGTTTGCATCCAAATAGCTCTTTCGGTACTTTAATGCAATAAGCCAAGCAATTTGCTCAGCCCCGTATTAATTTGAACGTGTCTGTTACTGAAGCCGCTGATTAGCTTGACATCTTAAGCCAGGGGTGTCCAAAGTCAGTCCTGGAGGGCCTGTGTCCTGCAAAGTTTAGCTTCAGCCCTAATCAAACACACCTGAACACCTAATCAAGGTCTCACAAAGCAGACTAGAAACTTCAAAGCAGGTGCGTTAAACCAAGTTGGAGCTAAACTCTGCAGGACTGTGGCCCTCCAGGACCGACATTGGACACCCCTGTCTTAACCCCTCTTGAATCTAGGCAATCTCTACATCTCCTTCTGCCCCCTGTGTCATGGTACGGGAAATGATAGAACCCAAATACAGGCAGTGAAGGGGTTTTAACAAAGGAATTTATTTAATTCAGAACACAAAATAAAAACCCACGTGGGAGTAAAACAATAATAACAAGGGATAAAACGACAAGTAAACAGGAATGCAGACTAACTGACACTAGACTAGAATTTAAGTAACTCACAGACAGGAAACAAGACAAGGTCTTCAACAAAGCTCACTCTCTGGAACAGACCATAGAAACAACATCTCGGACAAAGTAAACAGCAGGCATACAAACTAGACTGAGAACAAAACAAACGATCAAAGGACAGAGAATACAAGGGCATTGAATAGGGAGACGAACAAAGGATAATTAACAATAGGCAGGTGTGGTTAATGAAACACTGAAGGGAAGCTAACAAGGAAACGAGAGGGGCGGGCCATAGACCAGACACGAGAAAGCACATGGCATGCCAATATATAAACACAGCCATGTCTATCTCACATTAAACACGTGATGCTATCATGGTTCTACCCCAAGGCTGAAAAAGCCTGAACAGAAGTGGCAGAACCATGACACGCTGGTTATCTGATGTTCTCCGTGAGCATCGTGCCACTCTCAGGTCTGCTCAGAGAAAGTGGCGCAAATCAAAAGAACCTACTGACCTCTCTCTCTATCAGTCTATTCACTCTTCCTTCTCTGCGGATGTCTCCTCTGCGAAAACCCAGTACTACAACGCTAAAATCAACAACTCTCCTGACCCTCGTACTCTCTTTAAAACCTTTTCTGCTCTTCTTTGCCCGCCTACCCCCTCACCTCCATCGGACTTAACAGCTGATGATTTTGCGGCGTTCTTTGTAAAGAAAACAACCACCATCAGCAACCAATTCTCTGCACCACCGTCTCTTGACGACGCCCAATCCCAAGACACATGCTTGCTCCCCCCGTTGTTCTCTTTCCTATCTGAAGAGGACGTTTCTAAGGTCATTTCTTCTAACCCACCCGATTATCAAACATTATCAAATCGTCTCTCACAACTGGTGTCAGGCTGAGGCCTGAACCCGGGTCGTATAGATAGCGATCAGACCATTTACCACAAATCCACAGGGTGTAGGTGGAATCCAGCACGCATAGACACTCACGTGAAAAAAATGAAAAGATTTTTTTCACCAGAAAAATAATCCTCTGGGCAAAAAATAGAATCCACAGAGAGTTTAACAAAGTAATCCAAATGACAAGAGATACTCGAGATACTCGAGATACTCGAGATACTCGAGATACTCGAGATACTCGAGATACTCGCCACGAGGAGATCAGAGAGATCAGAGAGATCAACAGAGCTCAAGGCTAGAGATGACTAACAGTTACAATAACCAAGCAACGACTGAAAGATACAGAGTCTCTTAAATACGCCACCTGATGGGGAGACAGGTGCAAACAATGACACTAATAACAGGTCTTGATCAGTTCAGTGATAGGACCCGATAGTGACCACTAGAGGCCAAACAATGGAGTATGCAGTTTTACCCCCTGCTGCATAATTCATACAAGTTCATAGAGATTTAATATTCTAAAACTTTTTGAAATAACAAGACAGTACAACTGCATGATCATTTAATATTTTTTTTACTTATTTCCAAGTATTATTACAAATGAAATCAATAATATCACAACATAATAGGCCTAATTAGCCAGCCAACAACTACTATTAAGAAAACAAGATACACGATTAATTGAGCACTAACAATCACAAACGTGATAAAACCCACATAAGGTGCACATACATTTTAATCCAGATCATTAAGTTAAAATATTCAATGGAAAATATCAAAGAGGTATATTGTATGTACAATAGATAATTGGATCATCTCTTTAACAACTCAAATCAAGATCCATATGGGACTTATGTTTTCAATTTGAGTTTGAACATGTTTGTGGTTTTTGGTGCTCAATTTTTGATTTTTTTATAAAAAACTTGAGTACTTGTGCAGTCAAACTGAAATGGTTTATATATAATATATAATGCAAGTTAACAGGGTCAGAAGAATATCTTACCAGGAAAGGCCATCTCGCGTTGACTACAGAGACAAAATGAGAATAAATTATGAAGAAAATGAATATGAAAATGAGTAAGAGATATCGAGCTGGCATACACGTGGTTAGCTAAGATCCAACATTGACCTGGTCGCCAAGAAGTATTAATTGTATTGTCTTTGAGTTTAAATTACACACACACACATATCTATACTATATATATGTTACATTTACATTTAGACATTTGGCAGACGCTTTTATCCAAAGCGACTTGCATTGCTTTATCCTATACATTTATTCATAGGTATTTGCAATCCCCTGGGATCGAACCCACAACCTAGCGTTATTAACACAATGCTCTTACCACTGAACTACAGGAAAGCTGTTAAGATGTTTAATTAATTCATAACAATATCAATTAATCGTTAAAAAAATATGCATGTTGGGCCATTTCTTAGTAACAGAAACGATTATTTTCCATACCTCCAGCTCGAGATAGACGAGGAAGTTATCTTTTAGGTCTGTGCTGGTGGTTCATAATGAACAGCGAACCCCTACTGGAGAAAAAAAGAACAACAGGGTCCTAAAACTGCATAGGGCGTAAAAACTGCCTGGGGTGTAAAAACTTAATGCTCCAGGTCTGCAGACTCCCCCTTCTCCCTTTTGCCACACTGGAAACATATTATTTCAGACTTCCTCCTTTGGCTAGGATGTGGTTGCTGCGGATTCAGAGAAGTACGGCCGCTGTTCCCCTGTGGTTGGTAGCCTGTAACAGAGGCTTTATGTTATTATTCAGAGACAATTTAGAATCTTCGGCCAACGCATTCTTAAATCGCACAAAGAATTGAGCCGCTGATTCTGTCGATGTCTGTTTAGTGCCTGCTGCAAAGGATAAATCCTGTTGGCTTCCTAAACGTTCATCAAGAAAGACTCTCAACTGTTTAAAAAATATTTCAATATTTGCAGAAATCTCCCAAAACAATTCATGCGGGTTTGCAGCCGTACCTCTGCTGGTGATTTTATCATTGTCAATTGATAATGCTGGACACTTTCCAATCAGCATTTCTTCAGTTACATCTTTCTCGAGTGTTCTTAACAACACCGCTCGGAAGTCGCTACCTGTGAAATGTGCATATTTTGTATGTGTTTGCAAAATCGACACATATTTACCCGCTTCCTTTGGGAAAGGCAAACGTTTACAAATTGCTTCCTTATCAGACATTCTTAACGGTCTCATATTTACAGTGTTGCAGCTCTTACCCAAACCATTGAGTTTTGAGGTTTTGTACTCGTGTCAGATTCATCATCTATCAATTTATGAACCGTTTTATTAGGCGGTTTCACTAACAATGAATTAAAAAAAACTATTTCGTCTCTACGAAATATTAATCACTAACAGGAATCCTACAGGGTAAGCGTTATATTTCTTCAGAAATATTAAAATCACTCACCCCTTTTAATGTAGGTCCGTGACCGATCGTCGGTGCACCTGCCTCAGGTATGCTTTGGTCTCTTGGTTCAAAGAGGTCTTCCCCCTTTCACGGACTGAGCCCCCAACTGTAATATTATAACTTTTTGTCCCCTTTGTCTAGGTAGAAGGTTAAAGAGTCTAGTTGATGCGACACACAAAGTTTCAGGCCTGGGAACCAAGAATGACAAAGACACAGAAGTGCAATTCAATCTGAGTCCAAAGTTTATTGAATCTCGATCCAATACTTATATTCATAAAAGAGGAAGTAAGAATGTCATTAGATAAGATATGTCATGGAATCATACCAGACCTATATTGTTATTATTCACGTGAGTTAGTCTCTTATTCTTAGATTCTTAGAAGTACATTAATATTATTAGCATAAGGCAGCACGATGTTCTGAACATTCTGTTAGCTTGATCAGCACTTAAACTCAAGTAAGATTATTTTCTCTCACAGCTGGTCATGTGATGTTCATAATTCCTTGGTCGATCAAATGTCCGTCCGCATCATTTTCTGGAACATAAGTACAAAAACTTACATGTCTCTTTTCTTTATTGTGTAATTAGTCAATCTCCAGCACATGTTTGTGGTATATGAATTTGATGGATCGTCATGAATCATCTTCATCTATTAATAGACATATGACTGACATATTGGACAATTTAGACCCAAATGTGTATACTTCAGAGGTGATCGGGAAGCTATAAATGCGGCAAAATTTGCCCAGGCCCTATGTTCAGTCAACAGGTGGCCCCCTCGCCCATTACTAGAGCACGGATCTTCTGTCTGGCGCAAGCCCTCTCACCAGTGCCCTGTCACACACTTTGGGCAGGCTTCTAAGGCCCTACAGTGTCAATTGGTGATGCAGATGTTGGCAGATGCTTCAGCCTGGATGAGTGAATCCACTGCGTTTGATGGTCCGTTAGCACACTAGTTCTCGTTACCGCGATAGCTACAGCTGGCCCAAATATCTCGTTTCCCCCACGGTGACTGGTTTCAGACTCCGAATGAGCACCTGTTGACCTGGAACGAAATTATGGGTGGGCTTATCTGACGGAATAGGGAGAGAAAGAGCAACATCAGCACACACAGAATTCAGCTTTTCATTAAGGGAAATCACCTCCATGGTACACCTCCATGTCTCCTAGGGAAGAAACGACTGCGCAACCTTTGACCCAAGGGGTCGGAAAAGGTCTACGCATCAAAATTTCAAATGGTGAGTATTTTGTCGTTGAGTATTTTTCATTCTCATTTCTGCATATACGGCTGGTAGCACATCTGGCCATTTCCTGCTTGTTTCCATACAGGCTTTCGTGATCTTATCTTTGACTGTTCGGTGCGTTCGTTACACCAATCCCGACGACTTCTTTCGACAGTATTTTTACAACCGTTTTAGCATCCTCCTTCGCAGACGCAAAAACTTCAGGCCTGTAACATTAGTTCCCTGATGGAGGGAACAAGACGTTGTGTCGAGCCTACAGATGGGGTATGCCCTTGAGAACCTATCAACTCTGACTACTATAGAAGAGGCCAATGAAATTTGGCGAATGAAATTTGCATGCGGTCTCCGCCCCCGGATATCCAGTATAAAAGGAAGACGGCGTGAAGCATTCATTTCCCGTTTGTTTTTTATGAGCCTGAGAGCTTCTCACGACTACAGCAGAGACAGTACGTGTTTGTGGCATAAGGGAGACGTTCACTTTCTGTCGGTCTCTCGACGTTGTGTCGAGCCGACAGATAGGGTTCCTATGGAAAACGCCACAACGTTGTATCGTGTCACAATCTCTAGCAAAGCGATGGGCAGCCTCAATCCTTGTGGCTGCCCGGGTTAGCATGGTTGACATCTCAACCTCTGCTTCCTCCTTAGCTCGACCCCTCTTGAGGGAAGCTTGGAGTCTTCAGCGTCGGATGCCAACAAGTCTCCCTCTGATGCTACGAGCGTCATCTCATCATCGTCATGCATCGTTTCCGAATACGTGACTGAGGATCGGGGCGATTTGCCACCGTCGGTTGGGGAACGGTCAGATGAGCGAGGCGGGGTGCGAGCGGCTCCCGTGAGCGCTTGGCTGGCGGGTTTACGCTCAAAGAGGTCCCCATATCACCAACGCTGCTAGCCCTAGCGGACATCGGGGCCTTAGCCACCGACGTCACAGCCCGGGTAGCAGACGAAGTGGTGGCTGGTTCCCGGAGGAAGACAGCCACCCGTGACCGCTACTTCTGAATGACCATCTGCCGCAGTGCGGGCAAGATGTGTCTATGAAAGCTGCCTCAGCATGCTGGACGCCCAGACACCTGATGCAGCTATTGTCCACCTCCTCGATGAGGTTGCCGCACCCAAGAGAAAAGCGGGACATGCCGCGCTGGAGAATGCTCAGTCCTTAAAAGGACTTTTTGGAAATTTCTCAGAACACCTCTGGAACAGCCGAGACGCCCAGGGGAAGGTCTGTGTGCTGTTTCCTTATTGTTATTGTTTTCACCTTGTGTATTTGTTGAACAGTTGTTCCCTGTTCCCTGTCTTGTTGCTCGGTCTTTGACGTTATTGTAGCCAGTTTTCCAAAGCCTAGAGTATTGATATTGTGTTTTCCTCGTCTTCTGTTGTTTTTGGATTTCACCAGATTGTTGTTATTTTTTCTCTACCTCTTCTGAGTTGTTTTAGTTTCCCCATTATCTTTTGTCTTATCTTTACCGTGTGGATTGCCTGCATTTTTTTTGTTGGGATTTCTTAAGAGAACTTTATTTTTTGCTTGGCCTCTTCGGAGTTGTTTTTGTTCCCCCACCTTCTGGAGCCTTGTTCATTTCATTGCCTCCTGTAAAGTTATTAAAAGGATCATTGTTATTTTACTCAAGCCTCTGTGTGTGCGTCTCCCTTTGAGTTCCCCTATACTTTAGTGGCACCGGAGTAGAGTGTTCCTCCACAACACCGGAGACCCGAGTTTGAGTCTCCGCCCTGGCAGAAAGACCGAGCCGAAATGGACCCGGAGACGCCTTTGCTACTTGGCCAACTGGAAACCGTGATGGAGAAGCATTCACAACTGCTGGTGGATCTCACCTCATCCATTTGGCAGATCTTCGACAAGCTGGTTTCTACTACGGAAGCTCCCCTTGCTGCCCAATCGGTCCCCACAACCAGTCCTCAAGTGCCCACTCCACATGCTTCGCCTCGATTATCCCCTCCTCGCCGGTGCGCTGGGGATTCTGCGGCCTGTCGGGTGTTACTCACCCAGTGCTCTCTTACCTTCGAGATCCAGCAATCCTCATTTCCCTCGGATCGGGCCAGGATTGCTTGTTTGATAACCCTCTTGTCTGGTAAGGCCCTTGCCTGGGCTTCGGCCGTGCAAGAGGCACAAAGAAAGTTTTGCTCGAGCTACCCTGCTTTCGAGAAAGGGGTTCAGGAGATTGTTTGATCATCCCGCCAGTGGACGAGAAGCGGCAAAGCGGCTGCTGGTTCTGTACCAGGGCAGTTGCAGTACTGTTGACTACCAATTGAGTTTCGAACCATCGCTGCAGAGATTGGCTGGAACCAAGAGGCTCTGATGACCTGCTTTCTAAATGGACTCTCCGAGACTCTCCAGGACAAGCTTGCCCCACGTGACCCAACCAACAGAGTGACCAAACCCTCTGCGACCTAGCGATCCAGCTGGATAACCGTATGAGAGAGAGAAGTCAGAGACACCATCTCCCAAGTAGATTTATCGTTCAGATTGTTCTTTGACTGCTCTACCATGGGAGGAAATGCTAGATTCCGCTGGAGATCTGAGGCTGAGGGGGCCTTCAAGGAACTTAAGCACGGTTCACCTCAGCACCCGTCCTCACCCTCCCGATCCTGACCATCCTTTAGTAGTGGAGGTGGACGCATCTGACGTAGGCTTAGGGGCCATACTGTCCCAGAAAGGCAATGACAACAAATTTCACCCGTGTGCATTCTTCTCTCGTGGTCTCTTTCCGGCGGAGAAGAACTAACATGTGGGAGACAGGGAGCTGTTGGCCGTTAAATTGGCTTTGGAGGAGTGGAGGTACTGGCTCGAGGGTGCTGAGCATCCGTTCCAAGTTCACACCGACCATAAGAACCTGGAGTATATTCAGTGGGCCAAACGTCTTAACTCCCGACAGACACGCTGGTCATTGTTTTTTAACAGCTTCCAGTTTACCCTTTCCTATAGTCCAGGTTCCAAGAATCTCAAGCCGGGCGCTCTGTCCCTAGTGTATGCTAGCAGCCACCAAGAGGGAACCGTGACACCTATAATTCCTAGCTCCAAGATTTTGGCCCAGTTATGGTGGGAGATCGAAGGGTTGGTCAGGCAGGCCCAGACCCGAGAACCAGACCATTCCTTCACCCAAGTTGCCCACTGCCCGAGAGACCTCAGAGTTGATCAGCACCCACGTTTTCCGAGTGTTCGGTATCCCACAGGAGATCGTTTCGGACTGAGGTCCTCAGTTCTCCTCCCGCTTCTGGCGGGCATTCTGCCAACTATTAGGAGTTGCAGTCGTTACACATACCAAACATGCCAAATCAGGATTCATATTATTAAAGCACGTATTTATTAAAATTCTCAGGACCTTCGTTCCTTTTTTTTTTTTCATTTCTTATCATACGATTCGCACATATATTTATAATCCCATTGGGGATCACCCCGTCCACCCTTTACCATGGATTTCATTAACCCCATATCATCTTTCTTAAAAGAACCGAATTTGGGATATTTGTCCATTTGCGGTCCGGCGCTTTCAGACCATCCAGCCAAATTATCAACAAATGACCAAAAACTAGGGGTGCTCCGATCAGGATTTTTGGAGCCGATCCTCGATCACTGAAAGCTGTATCGGCCGATACCGATCACCGATTACAGGAGCTATTTGAGGCTTTCTCAGTACCAGAAGAGATAACAAATGAATATTAGTAAGTAACATATTTGGTAACACATTCCGTGAAACATGTATGTATAATGCATTATAAAGAGTTATTAAAGGGTAAAATGCATTATTATTATTCATAATGTGTGTTGTAATGCATTATATGTAGTTGTAAAGAATTATAACCAATTTTAAATGTATAGCATACCAATGAATTGCTAAGTGTTATAATGTATTAACGCCTTGGTTACGTATGTAACCACAGTACCCTGATGGAGGGAACGAGAAGTTTTGTCCCTTATGCCACAAACACGTATCGTATTCTGCTGCAGTCGTGAGAGGCTCTCAGGCTCTTCAGAACAAGAGGTAAATGAATGCTGCACGCCGGCTTCGTTTTATACCGGATATCCGGGGGCGGAGACCGGCATGCAAATTTCATTCGCCAAATTTCATTGGCCTTTTCTATAGTAGTCAGAGTTGATAGGTTCTCAAGGGCGAACCCCATTTGTCACTCTCGACACTCCATCAGGGAACTGAGGTTACATACGTAACCAAGACTTCTTCAGATAGGAGAAAAATGTGTCTATTAAACTTTTTGATTGGAGTGGCTAAACTGGCAGTGTGGAAAACACGAAAGAATAAAGGTTTAAATCTTTCTACTTTAGATTCAGAGGTAATGTTTAGGTGGATAGTGATTGGTAGGCTAAAGATTGAATTTGCGTATTATATGTTGACAAACAACTTGTTGGTTTTTAGTGACATATGGTGTGTTAATGAGGTTTTATGAACTGTGCATGAATATCAGATTATTTTTAATTTAATTTTTTGTTTTAACATTAATTTTGTTGGTTTTGATTTTATAAATTTGAGAAATTGTTATTGAAAAGTGTAAAAAATAAACTTTTCCTTCTTTTGTCTGTCTTTCACTTAAAAAAAAATATACACAAATTAATTTGTTTTTGAGTGTAAGGACTGTTTGTGAGCGGGGCGCCATAGCGCTTTCGGTTTTGCGAAAGCATGGCAGGTGCCAGCTCGCTGGTTTTAGAGTCACTTACTAGGCGTCATGGTGTGAAGGTAGCGTCAGCTACAAGTATAGAAGAATGTTGTTTAGCGGCAGGTAAAGTGGTGAGTTACGACTCTATTCTGTCGGCATCCAAGATGAACAATGCCATCGTGATGTTTTTGAGTACAGTGGAAAAAGCAAACGATTTAGTGGAGCGTAGTTTAGTGCTAAACGATGCGTTCATTTCCGTGCTTCCCCTTTCAATGCGATCTAAGAAAGTGACTTATGGTAATCTCGATGTGGTAAATTGGTTTCACCAATTAAAAAGATACCACTCGGAAATGTTTCTCCCTTATTGAAACATGTAGTTTCTTTTAGGAGATATGCATTCATGATACTGAATGACAATGGTGAGCTTGATGTGTCTTTTAGTTTTCGTATGGATGATTTTGACTATCAAATCTATGCAACTACTGATAAGATGAGGTGTTTTGGCTGTGGCAGGGCAGATCACCTGGTGCGTTCATGCAGTGGAAAAGGCTGTGAATGATGAAACAGTTAGACTACAAACCTCATCAGAATTAATGGTAGAAACAGGTGTTGATAAGCTTCTTGTAAATGTCACAAAAGAAGCAGACAAAGATTTAGTTGTGAATGGTGATAAGAGTGTACCAGAGGCTGTAAACAGGTCTGAATCCTCCATTTCTGTGGAACCAGTGGACAGTCTGGTTGTTCAAATGGAAAGTGAAATACAAACCAGTAATGTTCAAGAGGGAAAGAAAGCCTTTGTTTTGGTTTCGGATGTAAATCTCACAGAAACAGAAACCTCACAGTCTTTTAAGGTACCCCTGAAAAGAAGGATGACAAAAAATGAAGGGGCTGCAAAGATAGTGAAAAAAGTAGATGTGAGTGAGATGGCAGATGAAGGAGACGAAAGTGATGAATATTCATCTGATTCCAGTAGTGTTTTGTCTCAATCTGAGTATCAAGTTCAGGGTTATGACATTCAAAGCATTAAACTGTTTTTGAAAATCACTATAAACGGAATGTAAATGTCGAGAAGTTTTTCCAAAATACTATGTTGTTTGTGGAGAGATCAAGGAGTTTAATGAGTGAGGGATGTTTCACTGATCGGGAAGTGTACCGATTGAAGAAAATTGTCAGAAAGCTGAGTATCGAAAATAGTAATAATGAAGAAGTCTAATTTCATGGTTTCCACGGTCATAGCTGCTGTGCTTGTATGGGGTTTGTTTTTGTTTTTCTTTTCTTTTAATATGAGTAATATTAATATTGCATCCCTGAATGTCAATGGAGCAAGGAACAGCAAAAAAAGAGCGGAGATCTTTGAGTTTGTTAAACAAAAACATTTTGATGTGATTTTATTGCAAGAGACCCATAGTGATGCACAAAATGCAGCAATTTGGGCAATGGAATGGGAGGGGCTCTCTTTTTTGAGTCACAATAACTCACGTAGTGCAGGGGTTGCTGTTCTTTTATCTAAATACTTTACCCCTGTTTCTTATGAGGTGGAAGAAATTATAAAAGGCAGAATTTTAAAGATTAGGACAGTGTTTGAAAACGAAGTTTTCTTTTTTTCATTATATGCCCCCACTGCATCAGCTGAAAGAATAGCTTTTTTAGATGTGTTATGTTTAGCTTTACAAAAATGTAGTAGTGATGACTTTTTACTGCTTGGTGGTGATTTTAATTGTACTGAACAGAATATTGACAGAAATCACCTTGAACCGCATATACCATCACGAAAAAGGCTAATACAACTAATTAAAACTCATGACCTTAATGATGTTTGGAGGAATTTTCATGGGAATAGCAGACAGTATACATGGTCTCATTTTCGTGATAAAGTTGTGTCTTTGGCAAGATTGGATAAGATACATTGCTTCAGACATCAGATAAATGTTTTTAGAAGTTGTTGTATTATTCCTGTATCTTTTTCTGATCATTGTGTGGTTCAGTGTTCAATATTTTTTAACTCTGTTAAGCCAAAGAGCGCATATTGGCATTTTAACAATGCACTTTTAAGTGATAAAGGTTTCAAGGATGCTTTTGAGTTTTTCTCGAACATTTTTAGGAACACAAAAACAACTTTCAACTCAATACAACAGTGGTGGGACTATGGAAAAGTCCAAATAAAACAGTTTAGTCAGCAATATACAAAGAATGTCACAAAAAATATAGAAAGGTCAAAGAAAATTTTAGAGATGGATATTATTAATTTGGAAGAACGACTACAATCTACTGGAGATTGGACATTTACGAGGAATATTTCTGAGAAAAAATCCAAACTAAATAAATGTTTAGAGATGAAAGCACAAGGGTCTTTGATCAGGTCTCGTTTTCAAAGCATTGAAGAAATGGATGTACCATCAAAATTTTTTTTTGGACTTTGAAAAAGAATGGTAAAAAAAGATTTTTCCATTCATTAAGATCTGAGCCGGGGAGAATGTTAACAGATGCTAATGAAATTCAAAAACTAATAGTTCGTTTTTATAAGGAGTTATATAAATCTGAGCTGAACGTAGAAAAAACTTTAATTCTTCTTTCTTAGAAAACTTACCTCAAGTCTCTACTGAGTCAAATAAGGATCTTAGTTGTGAACTAAGTCTAGAAGAGCTTAAAAAAGCAATTCAAAGTATGGAGACTGGAAAGGCTCCAGGTATAGATGGCCTGTCAGTTGAGTTTTTTTAAAACTTTTTGGTCAGTGGTGGGGGAAGATTTGCTTCAGGTTTTAAATGACAGTTTTAAAAATGGACATTTGCCGTTAAGCTGTCGGAGAGCTATTCTTACCCTTTTACCAAAAAAAGGAGACCTGACAGATATAAAATGCTGGAGACCAGTTTCGGTTTTATGTAGTGACTATAAAGTACTCTCAAAAGCACTTGCTAACAGAATTGAAGGTGTTTTAGAGCAGGTGATTCACTCTGATCAGACATATTGTATTCCTAATAGATCAATTTTTGACAATATTGCACTTGTATGGGATATATTTGATCTAGCACAAATGAAGGATATTGATGTAGGCCTGATCTCCTTGGATCAGGAAAAGGTTTTCGATAGAGTTGAACACCAATATTTGTTTAAAACCCTGGAAGCCTATGGCTTCAAAAAAGATTTTGTGAAAAAAATCAGAGTGTTATATAATAATATTGAGAGTATTATTAAGGTTAACGGTGGCTTAAGTGCTCCCTTTCAGGTGAAAAGAGGTGTGAGACAGGGTTGCCCTCTGTCGCGTATGTTATATTCTGTGGCCATTGAACCATTTTTACATAAGGTAAGAGAGAACATTAAAGGTTTGATCTTACCATATTCTAGTAAAAAATGTTTCCCTGTCAGCATATGCTGATGATGTAGTGATTTTTATTAGTAATCAAAAGGATGTCGATACAGTGGTAAATATTTTAAATGATTTTAAAGAAATATCATCAGCTACAGTTAAATGGGCAAAGAGTGAAGCAATTTTGGTTGGACAATGGTTACAGGGTGTTCCAATACTCCCAAATGGT
>CM056448.1:40006453-40012592 GCA_029783895.1 Triplophysa bombifrons
AGGTGTCTTTAGTTCTTGATTTCAATCTCTCATTCTGAGTGTTGTGTTTTTAGAAGCTGGCCAAGAAACAAGCTTTTAAACTCTGGCATCATACTGCGTTCCATCAAACTTCGTCTTACTACTTTAAACACAAGAAGAGTGTGTTCTGTGTAAATGGCACCTACTACAAATAAAAGGGCGAAATACTTGCGTGTTTGTTTTATTTCTGCTTGTTAGGTATCTTGAGTGTTTTAACTTATTAAAGAGTGTTTAGTTCATCTGTTGGATACGAAAACGCACTGTAAAATGTGCGCTCATAAAACAGTACAAATATTGTTGGTCGCAAAAGTCTTAAGGGTGTAAATGAGCCACTAGAGGGCGCTTCTTGTTTTCTCAGTCATTCTCACACAAACACAAATCCTATTTCAACAGAAATGAAACGTTGATATCAATGTGATCACATACCAGTTTATAAGAGCATGATGAAAATAAAAAGCACCTCAGGCAGTATGTCCCGTTCATACCAATCAAACACATTGATCAGTGGAAAACTCAATACGGGCTGGAGAAATGTGTTATAAAACTCACAACCTCCCGCAGGAACGAATCAGGATTTTCACAACAGCCTTTTGCAAAATTAACAGTTTACGCACAAAGTACAGCAAAAGAAATACATCTACAGCATGTGAAGCTTAAAATGACAGTTCACTCTTAAATAAAAATTCATCATTTATTGACATTTGGTTGTAAACCTGTTAAGTAGAACACAAAAAAGAAGATATTTTGGGAAATTTACATTTCAAAATGTCGTTTTGTGTTCGTGCAATGGAAATCAAAGGAGGTCAATGTTGTTTTTTATCATCGTTCTTCAAAATATTGATGTATGTGTTTTGTAAAAGAAAGTCATACAGGTTTGACATGACATGAGGATGAATAAAACAAAACAAAAATTAGGTGAACTGTCCCTTTAAGCACTTTGGTACAGGAAGTCCCTCTGGAGAAGAACTTTTACCAAATGACTTAAATACAAACCGTGTGTGTGTGTGCGCGTGTGTGCTTGGTGTGTGTGTTGGAGTGATGCAGTTGATGTATATACAGAAATATTCAGAGTGAACAGAATTGTGTGCCACATTCCTCAGATCACACACGCATACACACAAATGTAGGATAATTAAATACAGATGTTCTTTCTCTCTCTCTCTATATATATATATATATCTATCTCTATCTTTCTATACATTTTAAGCTACATTTCATAAACTGAACATACATTCACTTAATGGAACAGAAAATGAAAATTCAGTTTTCCCCCAAACACATGCTGGTATTTTTGATCAACACACATTAGTAAGAGGATATTTAAGGAGCTTTTCGCTGTTTCCTCCATAGGAAAATGACATTCTTCATTATGACTATTTGGTGATGGCTAGTCTCATAGGAATTTTTGACATAGCTACAAAATGTAGTCTATTGATTTGTGTTTATGGACACGAAATTCTCTTTTTCTCATGGGTGTGGCATTGCCACAAATGGTTAAAAATTACCCGGATATCAGGTCATAGCCGTGGAAAAAATTAAGAAAAAGATTACTTGATGTATTGTGGTCATTCAAGGCCAGTGTCTGTTGAATTTCAACACAATCAAACTTAAGGATTGACAAAATGTCATCCTACAGTAATGTGAAAGACTGACAGCATGACAAGACCATGAAGACAAGACAAATTACTGCAAATAGAAACAATATTTTTATCGGAAATTTGGAGAAGTATTATTCGTAGTTCACAGAATGAAACCAAAATGTAAATATTAATTGTAAATTCATAAAAATGAGGAAAAGTGAGTGACACATACAAAAGGGGAATTTGTGCCCATGAACCAATATTTTCTAGATTTCGTTACCATGCCACAAACTGCTGTAAGACTGAGTTGGGATGTCATAATGTCACCTACATTTTTATTTGTGTGTCTTTGTGAACGCAGATGCAAACATTTTTTTCAGCAAAGGAAGTATTGTCTAGTCTGTTTCTCACTCAAAGCCGTTACAAGTATATATACAATGACAAAAGTTCTGGTAGAACGATTGGGTCTAATAGTTTGTGTTTGGGGTGTTTCTAGGAGACCGAAAGTGAGAGTTTGAATAACGCAGAGAGAGAGAGAGAGAGAGAGAGAGAGAGAGAGAGAGAGACAGAGAGAGAGACACAGAGAGAGAGAGAGAGAGAGAGAGAGAGAGAGAGAGAGAGAGAGAGAGAGAGAGAGAGAGAGAGAGAGAGAGAGAGAGATGTTGCCATTATGAACACATTCCTGTCAATACCCAAAGGGCCTCTAGACTCACAGAGACTTCCGGATGGTTACATCAGAGTCTGAACGTTTGCGTCGTGTCTGACCCGTGTGACGCACTACAGCAACACGAGAAGCTATAGGGAGACGTGTGTGTTGATGTACAGAAACCGCTTTACGTCGGTCGGTCCGGGCATGTGAAAATACAGAAGAGATGTATGTTGATGTAAGAGAGGGTTGCTGAGATCCAGTATGTTCAGAATCATGTTCTGTATGTTATGAGGTTCTTAATAGAAAGGGTTTATGCAGCAGATTTTGGCAGGCTTGACACAACATTTGGTGTGTCATCTGTAGACGCTGAGAACAGAACTTTGGCTGAGAGAGATAAGAGAGAGATGAGCTGAGCTGTTAAAGTAAAAACACAAGACTGTGTCAGAATAAATGAACTGACACATGTTTCATACCCACTGAAATTCTGTCTGTCATCTGAGATCTCTTTATTGACTCAGAAATTTCACCTAGACGTCAATGACATTCAACAGAGATCAAATGGAAACGTTAAGTTTCGTTTGCGTACCAGATATTTTTCCTATAGAAAAAGTGTCAGAAATCTGATAAATGTCTCTGTCATTAGAGTTTGAGAAGAGATGTCCACAATGTGTCAATCTGAGCTCTAATTTGTCTCATCTGCGATCAAAAGTCAATATTATTGAAGGTCTCAATATGAACTCAAACATTTCTCATCACATTAACTTACATATGCTCCATATTATTACCTTTAAAATCTATATTTATTTGACAACTCCATACTCTTCGTGAATTTCAATAATTACACTCAATTGATTGTGTTTCTAAGCGATTTTTATTGTAAACATAGTTTGTTACATACATGAAACACAAATGAGAAGACAAATCTTAGAGCTATAACATTTTCCTCAGCGTGTTTCGGTTGTTTAGTTGTACACATAGATTTGTGATGATCTGTGATTTGATCAGAATACTTAAAAACCCAATTTTGGGTGAATATGACGAACTGCAAGAGGAAGTCAAAATTTTCTCTCTGTCATTATTAGCTGCGTTTCCATTACCCTTCGAAATTGAAATAGCGCATTGAAAATACGGCCAATGGAAACACTCAAATTTATCGCAAAAAAAACGTTTTCCCGTTGCGAAAAAAAGGGATTTTTCGCAAAACTGCGAAGGAAACACTTTTTGTTGTATTTACAAGTCACATGGCGTATAAAAAAGTCCCATGATCATTTGCAGTATGTTTTGGAAGAACATTTGGAACAATAGGATGTAAGGAATTCACATTAAGTAATATCTTATAAGATGGCTCAAATGCAGGAAAACTCGTGAGTGCATTATGGAGATTTATTAGAAACAGTGAGGTAATATGAAAAAACTGTATATAAGGAAATATAGACATTTCTCTGGACTCTTTCATAACAGTAGGTGGTACTATGCACTAAAGTTGGTGTGAAAAATGCCATAAAACATGCAAAGAAGAAGTACGGCCAGAATGAATTATCACGAGAACAAACAAAATACACTTTAATCACATAACATCATGCAATGGAATTACAGTCATTACGCAATTTTTTTTTTATCGAGATTTAGAGAATAACATTTAAGTTTTGCGCAAATCTGTAATGGAAATCTGGCTAATGTTTTACTGCATTAAACATCAGAAGCAAAACAAGAGAGATTACACACAGACCCTGGAGAATAATCCAGAGCAGAGGGGAGGTCTGAACACTGAGTACATGTGTCCAACATGGCAACAGAAAGATGCACACAGACGTGTGTGTGTGTGTGTGTGAGAGAGAGAGAGAGAGAGAGAGAGAGAGAGAACCCTCTTCTTCACACACCTGATGTCGTACAGGATCGATAGTAAAGATTTTGTCCATCAGACACCTGTCATCTGATTGGTGGCTTTCTGTCGGTCTTCATATTAAGTTTGAAAATCTTCAGGGCTGATTAATATTGTTAACACGCATGAGACAGTGACAGAAACTCCTCGTTTACGTTTTCTCAAATATGAAGATGGAAATATGGATTATGTCTTTGAAAACAGCACGCTAACAGCAGAACTTCAGTTTTCTTCGTATTCGGTACTTTTTCTTTTAAGTAACTTGCGAGTCGTTGGGTGCCGTACGGACCACCTCATCCTCCTCATGAGGCTGAACGTCTCTCCTCCACATCTCACCTGTCATGAACAAAGTACCCAAGAGTAAGAACGTGTCCTGGGTGAGTTCATGTTGTTGCTTTATATCCAGACTGGGAAATTGAGTTATTGTGATCGCCGTTTGTTTGTTGTCTCAGATTTTCTCACTGTTTGTGTAATGTTACTGTCAAACACGCTGATGTAATGGGCAAATTGATTTTTGGTGGGTTTGTTAGGATTGACATAAATCTGGGAGTGGAAAACCGGTCACGTGATCACAATGTTGGTTTAAAAAGCCAATTGGAGCACAGCAATCCATAATGTGTAAGAGAGGTAAAAATAGAGACTTACAAATGTTCGAGCCCAAATCGTCTATATAATCAAGGTGGACAATACTTAAGTATTTTTTCTCTTAACTACTTTTTTAAGTATTTGTAGTTCACTACATTTAATTAAAAACATAAACATTTTTTCACCTTTAAATGTCCAGTGTTTATTTTTTGGTGGATCCATTGACAGAAATGCAATATAATATTCATAACTTTGTCTCAAGAGGTGTATGAAGACCTTACATAATGAAGTGTTATGTTTTTATTACCTTAGAATGAGCTATTTCTAGCTACATACAATGTCTCTGCATATACATGAGGCAAATAAAGGTCATTCATTTGTCTGTGATGTAAAGTTATGATAATCAAATAAAAAATCTTAGTTTAAATAACATAAAACACATTAGTTAATGCTTTAACTGAATTTGCTGCAGTTTAAAAAAATTACAGAATACAACATTTTAGTTGAAAAAATGTTATAAAACTAGTTGAGCAAACATACTTTTTAATGTTTGAGTCAAGTTTGCCAACTAATAAATAACAATTCAAGTAACACTTTGGTGACAGAAATTGAGGGAACGTAAAATTCATGTGGAACTAGTTACTGAATAATAATTTGTAGAAGCAACTTGAAATTTTTACAGTGCACCGCGGGTCCTCTTACATGAAATTCCCCATGTTGTCTCAGGAAATAAATGAAAACTCGACGACATCTTAGTTCTGTGAGAGCCGGCTTAGTGTTTCCTAAGTGAGGGGGGGGGTGGAGTGACCATCCTTACCTACAATTTAGACACGACCTTTAAAGCGGGCGTAACACACAAGGTTTCTGCAATCTCATATTAATCTTGAGTACCTATAGGGTAGAATTACATACTTCGTATCTTCGAAGAGTATTCAGTTTGATCACATTTATAAAAGATAGACACAGCTTTATGATTGTTTCCGAAAACATACGGCGCCTGGGGGGGAGGGGTAGACTGAACCAAAGCACGTGCTCACCCATTGTCAACAAAACACAGACATCAGTTTCTCTCACCGCATGTGGTTCATGTCCGGCATCTTTTAGCGCTGGGACGGCTCCATATATCAGTTTCAAACCAATCTCCAAATCCAGCGTTATATCCACAGTTCATATAATGTTCATCACCCAAATGCAGTGAACAAACATACACCTGAACTTCACTAATGTATGCTCTCTCTCTCCTGCACACAAGTGAAAGTGACGTCAGCGCATTCTCCTTCTCCTGCTCTCTTGTGGCCATGCTGCGTGATTTTCCAGGAGAATTGTCCAAGAAGGGAAGAAAAGTTGATACAAAAGAGTTTTATAAGTTTGAAAAAAGCGGAAATACTACGTAATAAGCCAAACTCGTTTTTTGACAAGTTGACC